>VWYO01024965.1:223207-256097 GCA_013400275.1 Rhadina sibilatrix
TTTTTTTTAATAAAGAATGCAGCCTGGATGAAGACATAGAAACTAAAGTAGTCCTTGGACAAATCCAGAGATGGAAATAGATCATTTTCCTTTCTTCATCCTAAATTTGCTTTCTTTGATGGTGTGGTTTCTGTCTCACAAATGTGCAAATCATGACCAATTTAATACAAGAGAACTAGAATGCATCTGTGGTGTTATTTTTATGTGAAGAGCTGTATACATCAGGGTACAGTAATCATTGTACTGTTAATGGAACATCTCTTGCAGCATTGTCATTGCCATGCATGGATGATGTGATCAATGAAAGGTGCCTTTTGGAGTCCAAATAGTAAGTTATTTCATGCTAACTTTGGATGCTTGGGATGACTCTTACAAAGATTTTTCAGCCCTGTCAGTGTTTCTTTTGTTGATATGATCCAGCAAAGATAAGGATTTTTTTTTTTTATTTTCCGAATTACAGAAACTGAATTTCAAGTAAGTGTTTTGTTTCCTCCACAGATAAGGATGGTTGGCAATACTTGTTCCCAGTAAAAAATGCAGTGTTGAGAAGCAGACTGGCCCTGCGCTGTCTGGACAAGTGGCCCCTTGATGCCTGTTTGGAAGTTCTAGCTTATTGCATTTCTGATCTGGGCATACCTCATGAGCTAAAAGCCAATTTGCAGAGCAGCAAGAAAGAACTTCAGGTTTATCAAAAGGTACAAAGCCATTCTTCAAGTAAACAGTGAGATGAAATAGGCAGCAGGAAGCAAATATTGCTTGCCCTCTGGAAAGCTTTAGCCCTTTTTTTCTCTATAGATCATCAGAGCTTTTCAAGTCTTTTATCCAAAACAGTTCATGTGAAGTATCCCATTAACACTCAGCTTCCATCCTTCATGACTTTCCCACTCATGTGTTAGCATTCAGGTCTGCAAACATGTTTAGATACAAACATTTGTGTGAGTCTGATTGTTTTTCAAAGTATTTTCCATTCTATACAAATTCTAGAGCCTCTGGAAGCTTTCCATGGCAGTTAATCATTTTACAAGTTTGAGAAATGCAGGTGGTGTACAAGACTGGTGGTCCAAGGAGCAACTTTTATTGCAGTTGGTTCTTCTAACTGCAGAGTAGTGCAGATACTCAGGTTGAGTCAGACAGGCTGGCCTGGAGTTCAGCGCAGACTGAGAAGCCAAATGGCAAAACAAGGAGCCATCCCTGCTGAGGTCCGCCTGGTGGGAGTTCTGCTAACTGACAGCTCAGTTCTCTCTGTTAGTGCCAACAATGTCTGCAGTAAATGTGTACTTTTACATGCATAATTACTGCCATCTAACCTTTCAAAAACCATCCCTTATATATGTGCTTATAGGCTCACATCTGTGAAAACTGAGACTCTTTTTTTGAGTGCAAGGGCATTACATCATCCCTGAAAAGGGCTAGAGATAAATGTGAGTCTCGTTTTGGACTTTTTTGTTCTATGAAGCAGCTCTTGATGTGATCAGCTCAGCTGTTTTCTAGGCTATTGATTGCCATAAAATAAAATTCTTTAATTTGTGCTTCTCTATATGAACTTTTTCAGATTTTGAATGTGCAAAATGAGCCATTGTGGAATGACTGGCAGGATCTGAAAAAAGCCTGCACTGATGACCCCCAGGCTGTCATGAATATCATTCTGAAAGCAAAGGTTAGACATCATCATATGAATTTTGTTGAATTAGAATGCGTTAAACTTTGAGTAAATAAATACATTGAAATAGCACCTTAAAAGAGTGATCACTGGAGATTACCTTGGGAGGAAGGATTCCTTTACTCAGCTCTGTGCTACAGAAACAAATACAGATCTGTATTTAATATCAAGATTTATATGTAGTTAATAATTCTTAAGTTTTAGTTTAAAACTCTTATTCTGAGATATAACCTGTTCTTTGACAATTTTGAAGTTTTAAAATAGCGTAACTTTGGTCATAATACAGATTTGATTATTAGGTAAATGCTAATATTGTAAATCTGGCTGGCTTTAAGTATCTTTCTGAAAAACTAACTCATTTACTGTAAGGTAAACAAGGTACTTCAAATGCAGGCTGTGACTGACAAAATTGACTATCATCTTCCCTTGTCAATGTAATTTTTTTTTTTTTTTAATCTGGTAGAGGAGTCTTGATTGGAGCTTTGAGAGAAACTAAATCAGGAAGGGTAGAATTTGTCCTTTTGTTTTTACTTTTTTTTAAATTCTTCAGGATTATGAGTTGTGTGAGGAATGGGGACACTTGTATCCTGTCCCAAGAGAAGACTTGATCAACCTTCACCGTGAGCACCTTCTCCACTTACTGGAGATGGGAGACATGGAAAAGGCATTGCAGGTAATAGCAAGACACTCTCAGCCTCATATCCACAGATCAAATAAGTTGACAGCTGTTTTCTTTGCCTTCATTGTGTGTGTTTTTGTGGTCTTTTTGGTTCCACCTTTAAGAGATGTTATTTGTGTAGATAAGCTTTTAGGATCCTAGCTCTCCCCTATTCTGCTTAAGTGAAAATCCAGCTTGGCAATTTAGTTCTTGGACCTAATAGCATGAATGTCACTTACATGGAAATACAAGGCTCCTTTGATTTGAAAAATCATAATGAAGCATGTCAGTGCTGCTTAAGCAGAAGAATCAGAAGTGAAACCTGTAACATGAATTGGTCAGCTGTGCTTCAGTGCTCAATTTAGTGGTGTGAACATTTTTGGTTTTAATAATGATGGAGCTGTCACTTAGAGAGTGAATTAAATTTCTTGCTGGAACATTGTAGGGTAATAAAGTGTCATGGACAGAAGGCTGGCTTTCAGGAGTGCTGTAGGGTTTCACTGTGTTTTGTTTGGTTTTGTAGCTTTTACAAAGAATCGAAGACCCTTGTGTTTGCCTTGCCATCAGTGAACAGTCCCTTGACCAGCATCCAAGCTTGGCAGCCTCTCACTTCTTGGCTGATTACCTCACAGCTCACTTCTATGCCAGTCTGACAACAGCACGTCGGAATGAAATCCAGGCGCTCTATATAGGATCAAAGGTCAGTAAAACCCCTGCCTTGAGGGATTGACAGCAATAAATAACTGTATAAGTAATTTTGTAATGCATAATATTTCTATAATATAAAAAGCCTGTAGGTTTTACCAGAGCATTCTCACCATCAGGTCTAAGATCCCGAGTCTCAGGATCCAAAGGAAAGAAGTCACTTAAAGCTTCTCTTTCCTTTCTCCATTTTTGCAGTTCCGTATTATGAACAAAGCAGTCTTGTATTTGAGCTGTGGGAAGTGGAGGAGCACACAGGCTGAAGTAGAGTAGGGTGGAATAAAATAAAATGATGGAGTTTATCAGAACAGTTGCTATCTTTGTCCCAAATGAAGAAGAAAGTATCCTCAACTTACTCTCTGTATCAGTAACACAAGGTGTCCTATGTATGCCCACCTGTATGGTGGTTTTTTGACTTCACATTTCTCCCAAGTGCCTTCCAGAGGTGGAGAGCATCACCTCTCTTTCTGGATGGCCACTGCCTTTACAGAAGTCACACAGGTTCTGTGCTCAGCCTGGGAATGGATGATGTTACTAAATCATCTCAGGTTATCTTAATTGAATGCATTACATGTAAACAAATTGCAATGCTTTTGGTAATGTTTTGGTGTAGGACTGTAAATGGCAGCTTGCTCCAGTGTGTGCCACAACAGTATTTTGCTGGGCTGCCTGTTTCCTTACTACTTCCTTCTGAAGACATGATTTAATTTGAAAAGCGTCCATATTAACTGGCCTTCTAGAGGAGAATTGCTCTTAGTTTCTCCTCTTAACATTTCCTCAAATGAGAGGAGGATAAGGATTGGGCTAATATGCTTTTTATAAGTTTATTTTAATAAAAGACTGTGCTGTACTCTGCTAGAACATACTTGTCACAGGGTCACAAAAGATTTTCTATTCTTCCGTATCCTCTGAAATGAGGCAGTGTTTTATAGAATGGAAAGCAGAAGCTAAGTTCTTCTACAAATCCTCTCAGTAATTCTGAAACAGAAGTAGAAATTGGTCTTGGAGAAGTCCCACCTCCTTTTTTTGACCTCCACCTGTCATTCCATTCTCTGCATAAGTTATTGCTCTAGTTTCTTGTCTTTAATCTCAGAGAAACACAGATTTAAAGGTGTGTAATTTTATGATACATTTTTTCCTTGTGTCTCAGGTGCTGCTGACTCTGCCTGAGCTCTCCCGTGTTAACTACTTCCATCTCTCCTCAAGGCCACTGCTCATGTTGGAACAGCTCCTCATGAATATGAAGGTGGACTGGGTAGCTGTAGCTGTGCAGACACTGCACCAGCTCTTAGCTGGGCGGGAAATTGGTTTTACTTTAGAAGACATTGACAATTTGCTTTCCAAGTATGCAGAAAAAGCTCTCAACTTCCCTTTCACATTAAAAGAAAAGAGATCAGGTAACTGTCTATCAGAATGCTGTTTTTCATTTGGGAAAGAAGGGCCAAAATCCTCCCAGAATAATTTCAGCAATCGTGCCAGAACATTTTTTAGGTGTGTGCCTCCAGTCTCCCTCCAGCTGAGAACGTGTTCTTAAAGTCTTTGCCTTTCTCGTAATAGATGTTTTCAAAGACCAACAGCTCCAAAAGTTTCTCAGACTTTTCTCTGTTGTTCGTTATTGAGGTTTCTTTTCTTGTATAACACTGATCAGTTTTATTTTACTCCTGTTTAATGCAAAGTCACTGACAACTTAAGCACTTCTTAAGCCTGCAGGCAACTACATCTTTCCTCAAGTAGAATGGTGGTTTAGTCTTCTGTAGTATTTCCTCCTACCAGAGTCCTGTTTCTTTTTCATATAGAAAGCTTCTAGACCTGTAGTTCTGTTTAACAATCTTGTTATGGTTCTCCTTTCTGGCTTGCCAATCCCTTCTCATCCATGTTGTCTTTGAGTCTTGTGCATTTGGCTTCTTTTAAGGTTTTAGAACTGGAACAGCAGAGGGTGCTGCAGATGCATCCCAATGCTTTTGTGTCACTATTAAAAACGTATGGTTCTATACCTATCCATATCTATTTATACCTGTTGATATGGTGCCATTTTGCATTATCCTAGTTTCCAAGTATTCACTTCATTTTGTGATTTGAAGATGCAGCTCTTGCTAACATAAAAACATCAGACTTATCCATCTCTTCCTGCCAAACAATCTATAACTTTGCAAGTATGCATGTTCCTTCCACTGTAATGTGAAGCATTTGATATTTGCCATAAGCATCTTGTATTAACCAATTGTTTACATATCTCTGCTGCATTATTCCTATAGCTATCATTACTCACTTGCTTTGATAAGGATCCCTTTCTTTGTTTTTTAGGTAATTGAATTTTATACAATTTTGCATTACTTGCTGTAGACTAATTTGCATGCAAACAGTAATATGTAATTCCATAGGTAGCCCTGTGTTATGCTGATCTTACTCCTGTGAATGGATTCCTCTCATCTTCTTGAAAACAGATAGATGTATTGACCAGTATTGTCCTCTGATTTTTTTCCCCTTTCTTCCCTTTGCCCTAGATTCTCTGATACGTATGCAAGAAAGTCTCAATCAGGTATTGGAGTGTGAAGCATTGTCTAAATCAGGATCATCAGAACTATCTCCTGTCAGCTTTACTGGTAAGGTTAAGACCTTGATGCCTGTTGGGATTTACCCTCAGCAGCAACCACAGCTGCTTGATCATTCCCCCCACCAGCCCCATCACAGGTGGGATGTAGAGGAGATTTGGAAAAGGTTCCTGTGGGTTGAGGTAAGGACAGTTTAGTAACTGAAATCAAGTAAATTATACTGATGATGATGATGATAAAAAGGGAGATAAGAAAATTAGAAAAGCAGAACAAAACCCAAGAAAAACAAATGCTGTATAATACAATTGCCCTGTTGATCTGTGCCCAAGGCATTCTCCAGTGGAGATTCTATTTTATGCTGTATTGCTTTTTGGTATCCAGTGGTATCCATGGTATTTTTTGTCTTCCTCCTCCAAGTCTTTGCTCGTGATACAAGAACAGATGTTGACACATTGTCTTACACGTCTCTAATTGTTGTGATAAAGGTCTCTTATTAAGTACATTCTCTTGCTTGTCAGCGTTGAAGTACTGTAACTTTACAATCTTAATTTAAGGCATATATATTCCTTATACAGTGTTATTCTGCCATGCCTAGCTGAAAGATAATGATAGTAGACATTCTGTGAGGCAGAAAGATCTTATAGCCACATTGAGTCTATAGTGTTCTCTGGCACTACTCTATTAACGCCTTAAATCCCATTCTATATTTTTCTTGGCCTGGCTCATTTTCAGGTGTAACCATATCTGCAAGTCCCAGAGACAGAAGTCTGCAGCAGAACTTGTTTCCTCAAGAATTTGTGCCTCCTGAGAAGCCACCACCAAAGCAGCAATGGATACCTGATGACACTGAAAAGATATGTATGGTTTGCAAAACTGAACGTTTTACTATGGTAAGGAGCAAAAATGAAGTACAGACATTCCTAGAACTGTGACCTTAATATGAACACTTCCTCCTAGTCTTTTTCCTGAAAGATCTGAGCTACTTTAGCAGGTTTTTCTGCCTCACCATGGGCCCCACAAGATTGCCAGTCCTATGGTATTTAACTGTTGGTTTCTATTTAGAGTGGTCGAGGAGACTGGCAACAGTTTGGTCCTTGCAGAGTTCTGTGAAGGGATAGAGCCTAAAGAAGAAATCTGATCATCAGAGAGAAGACAACTATGGGATCTCAAAGATGTGTAACAACAGCAGTATTGATATTCCAAAAGGCTGTTTAGTTGACTCTGCTGGCAAAAAATAACATGATCACTGTATGATTCAGATTACAAGTACAGAAAATTAAATCTTTGCTCTTGGTTCCACTTTTCTAAAAACTATTGTTTCACAGAGTACTTGAGCAACTGCATTGGTGCTCTAAGGGAGAACATACATTTTTAATTTTGCAGGTATGCTAGCAGTCTGTTATCTCCTGCTGCTTAGGAACAGTACTGTTTTCTCAAAAGTATCCGTTGCTTTTGAATTTCGAAATTTTCACAGCGGTATCAGAAAAATAGTCTAGAGCTTTTAAGTTTTCCAGGACATGATCTAATTAGCTTTCTGATCAAAACCGGGATAATTTAAGTAATAGAAAGCTCAAGGCTGCTGCAAACATATTTTAAATATTGGCCTCTGCGTTTGGGGTTTGATTTTTTTTTTTCTTTGCTATGCTTTCTTCAAAAAGGAATTTTAACAGGGAGAATCAATCACTGTTTCCTCTCTTCAAATGGAATAAGTTTACTCACAAGTGGAGAGAGACACAGGAGGGGACTTTAGTTAAATTCTCTTAGTGGCTCATCCATGACCTCTTTTGCTTAGTTTAACAGGCGCCATCACTGCAGGCGCTGTGGCAGGCTGGTGTGCAGCTCTTGCTCCACCAAGAAAATGGAAATAGAAGCTTGCAGAGAAAATCTGTCTCGTGTGTGTGATCAATGCTATAGCTACTACAACAGAGAAAACATGCCTGGCTTGGTGCATGACACAAGCACGTAAGTCCTGTCCTAGTTTTCCTCAATTTTCAGCAGAGTGCATGAATGGAATGAGAGAGACATAAGTATTTGGATTTATGTGGATAATGTAACATCAGCTGTTTGGCCTCCATTTCAGGTTTGGTAGGTGTGAGAATGTTCCTTATGTGTTACTTTGCTTTTCACATTGTAGAGAGCATTGGAGGGCCAGGCAACAAATTCTTTAATTCTTTAAGTATCAGTAATGCTTTAAGTATCAGTTAATCACTAGCCTAAGAATTGAATGCTTTGATGCGAAGCATAACACAAATTGCTACAGTGTGACAAAGTTCCTTGCAATACACTCAGCTTCTGGATTCATATGATTTATATTTGACTAGCTCTGCGAACATATCAGTGTTTTAGTTATTCCATTATCCCTTGATTATGGCTCCCCGAACCCTTGGGAATTAAAAAGAAAGTTTCTGATTAGATAGGCTTTGAAACTGCCTTTAATAAAAGGGACAGCTATGATGACAGATTTTCATTATGTGGTTGGTTTCAGCTGAGAATTGGAATGAAATTCATTGTGTACAGAGGCCAGCTGGTGAAAAGTGCAGCTGAAAAGAGTTTTACTCTCCATGACCTTGAGCAGGCTTTACAGGGTCACAGAGAGGAAGATTTAGCCTTTCCAGCCACGCTTTCAATTGCATTTCCCCTTTTCCTATCAAGCCTGAAGATAGCAGTATCCATTGTAGCAGTTATCAGCAGGCTTCTTAGGAAAAGAGCAATTCTGTGCAGATCTGAAGAGGAACCTGTGAAAAAAAAAAAAAAAATAGCAGTCACATGCAGCTGAACAGTTTATGTCAGATTGGTTGCTTACATTGCCAGATTAGGCCAGCAGCATTCAACACTGTGCTTGAATGCCACCTGCCAGGTTTTAATTAATTGTCTGGGGTTTTTTATATTCACCCCATTTGTATATCAAGCCAAACTAAATCTCAAGGACAGAGACTTGGATAGCAAAGATTTCATTTTAGCCCTGACATGTCCAGATACTGGGCAGTTCTTGTTCTTAGTGTCTGCTTTTTTATGGTGTATGCAGCTGTGCTATTGCTACAGAAAGTCATAAGAGCCAATTACTTAGTGCAGTTTAAATACAGCAATAGAGAGGCAGAATCTTAGATTTCCAAACAGAAGGGATTAAGGGGAGGGCAGTGCACTGAAAAGGACAGGTAGGGATAGGTGCTGGATTTTTACACAACACTGTTCTGAGGAGGGTAGCCATATTGATGTCTGCCATAAAACCATGTTTCCCCCAGTGTGCTGGAGTAGGCATGATGGTTCTTTCTGTCATTTTATTGCAGCAGAAAGGAAGATCAGGACCAAGTTGAAGGTAAGGAATGGAGTAATGTTAAACCTCAGTTTTGTAAAATGCTTGATTAGATACTGGAAGCTGATGCACCCAGTTGCAGCTAAAGGATGATCAGAACTTCAGTTACAAAATATCACTGATGGCTTTTGCATGTGCAGGCTGAAATTGAGCATTTCAGACTTCTGTGAATGGAAATTGAGACTTAGGAGAGGTAGAGAGGTATCTGAGTCAATATTGAATGTGTTGGATGGGTGTTCCAGAAAGGAACTGAAAAAGACTTGGAGAATCCGCTTTTCATTCTAGAAACATTCCAGAGGCAGTGGTGTGAGTAGGAATTAATTAGCTCACTACAGAGCAGTGCTGAGGGATCCTCTTTTTATAAACCATGACAATACAATTCTGAGTACCACTATAGTGTGCTGTGGTGTTTTATACCCCATGCTGCCTGGAGGTAGCACAGGATGTGGTGCCTCTCACGGGTCTGGTTGTATCCCGAGTTCCATCTCCTGTGCTGATTGTGTGAAAATACTAATTGCATTTTGATGCCTCAGTTTCCAAATCTAATATATTAAGCTGCAGGAATAATAGCAAAATTTAATTGACTTTTTCTCTGCCATGTTTCCTCAGGAAGTATTTACTGGTTTTGGTGTTTTGGGTCATTCTGCAAAATTTTCCTATAGTGATGTGAAATTCTGTCAGAACAAGACACAGTTATTTGAAGCGCTTATAACAGTAGCATGAGACATGGTGCAAAATTTCCATTTGTGTAATAATAAAGCAAATAAGAATATTTTTCCTTATTTGTTCCTTTTTTAAGTATGATGGGCTATTTTAGAGTTTTTTCCCCTGCTGTTGATGGAAATTTGCTTTACTGCTACCTTTGTTTCAAGACTGAAACAGCTGAAATGTTGCTTTTGTGTAGCATTGCTGCGCATCACTGGACCCATGTGATCCATTCAGTAAAAGTGGTTAAGAACAATGTGGAAATCCTCAGATTTAAGAGGAAAAGAGGTTTATTTGTCTTTTCTAACTTACCTGGTGGAACTGTGAAGAAGGCTTATCAACTATTTTCTAGCCTAGTTTATTTTTACCAGTTCAGTTTCCAGTTCAACTTGAAAAAGTACAGGGGGGATTTGGTTGCTTTGGATTTTTTTAAATTCACCCTACAGTTTTAGTTACTCAACACTGTAAAAAGGGACGTGAATTCTAAATGAGTATGTTTTGGGACTTTGTAAATTTTTTTCTTTCCAGAGGAAGCTGATCAGGGGAAAGAGTAGCAAATTGGCATTATTCTCCATTTCTTGGCAATGTGAGATTGGCCATTGTTTTTTTGGGACCACAATCACAAACTTGAGCATCAGAGGGCTTGTGCACTCTCAGCTACACTCAGATGACAGGACAGTGTTTGATTTCTAACTATTCTGGGTTACAAGTATTTCCTTAATCTGGAGGAAAGAAAACTGCTTTTCACAGATACTGTATTTCTTGAATCATTTGGTCAGAACTCCACTTTTTTGCAGTACTATTTTTGAAGAAAATGTAACAGTAATAGTTAGGTCATCTTAAAATCCTTTGGCTTAAAGCTCATGGATTCTATGGTCAAATCACTTGAATTTTGAAAAGTAGAGGTGGTTAAGTCAATTTACCCTTTCTTTTATAACTGTTTATTTTATTTTCTCCTTTGAGCTAAAACTCACAGATCTCATATTTCAGTTCCTTCCAGCTCAGAAATATTTAATAAATTGCCTCAGGGAAGGCTAAAGAGGGAGGGCAGCTGTGCTTGATGCCCAGTAGCATAAGAGTTAAGAACTCATTTGAAAATATGTTACTGGAACCAGTTTTTGGTAACAGTGACAGTAAGTTGAGGTATGATTTGGCAGCCTGCTGAGGGAAGGAAATGTTTCTGTGATCTGTGCTTGACATATGACGCTGGCAGGAAATGGCACAATGAGAGGATTTATAGATGACTGTGTTTTGAGAGATAGGAATATTCTGCATGATGTGTCCTTAGCTGGGTTTGTTGCTTCTTGTGCAATGATTTTACCTGTGTTTTCTTTCTTGCTGTAGAAACTTCTAATAATGAATATTCTACAGTGGTACGAATACCCAAGGTAACTGATCTTGAATGGATTTTTTCCCTAAATGAAGAGGAGAATGAAATTGTACGCAGCGAATTTTATTACGAACAGGTGAGGTCAGGAGAGAGTCCAGTATAAGCAGTTTACTGGAGAACTACCTCAATACTTATATTTGTCTGTCTTTCCTCAAATTGTCAGGCTCCCAGCTCTTCCTTGTGTATTGCCATCCTTAGCCTGCACAGTGACAGCATAGTGTGTGGCCACCAACTGATAGAACACTGCTGCAAGTTGTCCCAAGGGCTCACTAATCCTGAGGTGGATGCTGGACTCCTCATGGACATCATGAAACAGTTGCTATTCAGTGCTAAAATGATGTTTGTAAAAGCTGGAAGGAGCCAGGACCTAGCTCTCTGTGACAGGTGACTTAATCAGATATTCACTAGAATATATTGTGGTACTGTCAAGAGCATTATCTTTTTTCATTGAGGAGTGGAGGTGGAAGGGTTGTTTTGTGTTTGTACTGTGGACTAGTTTAAGTGAGAAGTTCATAATGCAGGAATAATGTGAAAGATCAAATAGGAGAAGTTCAAGTAATGTGACTACTTAACAATTACTGAGAGAATTCTCTAACTAGGAAATGATTCACAAGCATGGGTACGTATTTTACTTCTGATTGTGTATCTGCTTTCAATCTGTATTTTAATACAGGATTTTAAACCCATGTTTCCTAAGAATGAACATTTTTCACTTTTTTTGTCCTACAAATGTTTTGTCCTACAGGGCTTGAAGTGGCAGGTGTGATACATAAATTTAACATGTACTGTTTTGATTTGGTAAGATATACTGATGTCTTCAGTCAGCGTGTTATGCTGCACATGGCAAAGAAACCCCAAACAATGACAAATGTTCTGACAGGGATGGCATGATGGATAGAGACCTGGTGTACTGGTGATTAGAAACCACTGTCCTAAGAGTTGTCTTTGACATAAAGTTCTTTAATGTATGGTAATAGTGAAAGTGTATGTATTGTTTAACCTCTAGCTACATCAGCAAAGTGGATGTGTTGAATATTTTGGTTGCTGCTGCCTACCGTCCAGTGCCATCTTTGGATCAGATCCTTCTTCCAGCAGCAGTAACAAGATTGAGAAATCAGCTTTTGGAAGCAGAGTACTATCAACTAGCTATAGAGGTAATGCCAGTGAAAGGATGTCAGTGTTAATTCTTCTGTAATGGCTTTTGTTTTCCTCCCTTCTGAGTTCAGATGGATGTGATGTGTGAAACAGACAATGTTTAAACAGTTACAATATGAGATTAAGTTTCTTAACATGGAGGAAATAATTTTCTGAACACTGGAAAAAACTTCTGAGGCGGATAAGTCCTGCTGTGGAGCAGGCTGCAGAAGGGAAGGATAAGCAGCCTTGTTTCCTGGTACAGTTGAGATTGGAATGGACTAACTGCAAGGAGTTATTAAATGCAGAAACCTTGCAGCCAGTAGAAGGGGTGAAGACACCCTTTGTGGCAGGTCTTTATCTGAAGCTTAAATGTTAGATTCTATTTGTCTGTAATCTGACAGCAGACATTGATAAGGCACCTTTCCCAGCCATTTACTTGGAAATCTGCAATGTTGGCAAACCTATACATCAGAGCGCATCTGATGTGGTTTATCATCACCTAATCCTGCTCCCAGGATTTGTACGCCTCTCTTTCATGGCATTGCACTTTGTTAAATACAGGATTATGATACTACAAATAGATTAAGATTTGTTAAGCAGTAATAAACAGCAAGAATAGATGACCTATTTGAATAGAAATAGCTCTTGTTTAAAAGCAGCTAAAAGAGCTTTAGGTCTACTAAAGAAAATCAGGAATAATTTTTTTCAGCAAAGTAGTGTAAAATAAGAAATATCTTCGCAGTTCATGAAGTGTCTTCTGTTCCCTTTTTTAAAACCACAAATCTGATGAATTCTGCTCTGTAAAAATCATCTGCTTTAGAAAAGCAGATGTGAAAATGTCTTGGTTTAGAACTCACAAACTGAAATTTCCCAGATAAACAGTAGTTCAAACTTACAATAAAAAATACTTCCACATTTGGTGATCATGGGTGTCTTGGTAGTTGGCCTTTTGTGCCAGTAATATGGAAATAATCAGCACGGGTTTTTCATATTGCTTTTTAGTTGTTTGTTTTTAATGGGAAATGTTGTTTAGTTGTTTTAATGCTCTAGGACAGGAAAGGTCAGAATCACAGACTGTGTGATAAGCCACTTTTCCTATTTGCTGTACTGGGACTATGTTCTAATATAAACAGATGATTTTGAATTTAGGTTTCTACAAAATCAGGATTGGATCCGGGTGGAGCATGGCATGCCTGGGGCATGGCTTGCCTTAAAGCTGGAAATTTAACTTCAGCAAGAGAGAAGTTTAACCGATGTTTAAAGCCACCCATGGATCTAAACCAGCTGAACCATGGTTCAAGGCTGGTCCAGGATGTGATACAATACCTGGAGTCCACAGTGAAGCCAGTACTCATCACAGTAAGAATCTTCTCTGTCTGCTCTGAGGGGCTATGGCAAAGCCAAATAATGATGGTTTAGTACACAGCTTACAGCAATGCATGTTACAATAGCAAGTGTTAGGGTGTTTATTTTCCGTCTTTGTCATGATTGTGTATAGCAAACTGAATATTGTTGAGAAATTTGTTAGCTGTTTCATCACATCAAAGTGCCTGAGGACCAGATCATAGGATTTTATAGCAATTTGGAATATACTTTGTGGAGGAAAAAGAGGCTCTACTGGCTAATGTGCCAATACACACTGACTACAGTCTGAGGAAGCTAAACTCAATCCCAGTAGTATTTTGTGATACTGCAGTGATGCAATTTTTCTACTGAAACTCTGGTAACTTTACAGAAGTTCAAACACTTTCAAATGTTTTCCCACTCCTCACATCAAAAACTACTATTAAATGGTTTGGAATTCTGATTAGGTACCAAAAAATTACTTTTTGTATTAAATAACTGCAGAATCATTATGATGAAAGACCAAGTACGTATTTTAGGAGAATAAAAAAGTCTCTTTGAACTGGGTTGTTGGAGTAGCTGTTGACGCTGGAATTTTTTTAAAGTAAGCCTTCTAACTGTCCTTGGAAACAGCAATGTTGGGTCCAGCAACATTCAGCACATCCAGTGATAGCAGGGTTCCAGTCCGGTGTTTGTTTATAAAAACATTGCTGGCTTCTCACCCCTCTGAAGCAATACCTATTTTAAAAACAACAGTAACAGAAATGCTTCAGGGCTAAGTGACAAGACCTATCTGAAGAGAAGGTTTTCTCTTGCTGATCACCTATCATTGGTTCTCTGTGTTAATGGCAGGACGATGATTACTTTGCCACACTGAGGGAACTTGAAGCAACGCTGAGAACAAGAAGTCTGTCTCTGGAGATAATGTGTGAGGGGAAGATTCAACACAACAGCTATTATCAGGAGTGCTTGTTCTATTTACATAGTTACGGCACCAATCTGGCAATAATAAGCTTTTACATGAGGCATGACTGTATGAGAGAAGCACTGCTTCACTTGTTAAATAAGGTGAGTAATTCAATTTTCCTCACCGAAACTGAAATTTGAAAAACAGCAATGAGCATCATGCAGTGTTTGGGTGGTTTTCTGCAAGTTTGCTGAGATCCTCATAAATGCTGTTATGCGAACTATCCAGTGACTGACAGGAATTCAGTGAGACAGAAGAGCAACATTGATCTTTAAAAATCTAGAGAAGAGAATGTGCAGTTTTGGTTCTTTTATAGAGGTCCTGCATCAACAGCACTTTGTCTTTTTTTCTACAAAGTTGAAAATCTGGGACTGTTGTCATAAAGTTCAGAAGAGAGAAGGAAAGTTTTGATTTCCAGCATGCCAATAACATTAGACACTGCTCATTCCCTGTGCCTCAATCTCGTGGTATTGTTTGTTGAATCAGATCACCAATGTTTGCACTTCTGTAGCTATTAGAAATATAAAGGAATACAAGGACAGAAGTGTAGGGAACCAAAAATGTGGTTTTCAGCTCTCCCTTAAGGAAATTGCATGATATAAGAGGACTTAAGCATCTCTGGAGTAAACAGTTCTATTGCTGCTAAACTACAATTAAATCCAGACGATATTCCAGGTTCTTAGTAAGATATTAAGGATACTTCTTCAGAGATGCGAATCCATTATATCTCACCAGCTTGTGAGAATGTGGCTTTTTCTTTGTTTCCTTTTCTAAGTGGCTGTGCTTGTGTTTGAATTACTGTTTTTTTATTATTATTTGAAATAACTCTTAATGTACAACTTGAAACACCAACCTCCATTATCTTTATCTGGTTGTGAGGTTTGTTAATAGAAAATTAAGTTGCCTTATCCCTCTGCCTTCTCATTGGACCATCAGTCATTCTAAGCTCTTACAGTCATCTGCATATTGAATTACCTTTTTAAAATGTATCTTTTACATCAGTTTAAATCTGCTTTTAAAGAAAAGTTGCGTATTTTTACAATGTAGGTGATATAATTTCACCTCTTCAGTAGCAGACCTGGAAAACACTCTAGACAGACAATTTGATGTGGAAGTTTTGGACAAGGAACTGGTAGTAAACATACAAACCAGAGAGGAGGGTTTGTTCCCCTAAAACTGTAAGATACTAAGCTTCTGACTAAACATTTTGCAGTTGGTTGTTTAGATACATTGCACATACACAGACTTTGTCACTTGTATCTTACTTTGAGATACAAAAAAAAATTCAAAGATTTCATATCAAGCCTTTAAAACATTTGTGGTGGCCCTGTTGACACATATTAATGTTACTGTGGAAAGATGCATGTGTGAGGCTGCATTTGCAAGACCACAGCCAAGAGGTCAAGGGAAGTAAATATCCCCCTCAGGTCACACTACTTGTGAGGTTTCATCTGAACAACTGTGCCCAGTCCTGGGTTCCCAAGTGCAAAACACACTGTCAAAGTGAAGCAAATCTAATTGAAGGCCACCAAAGTGTCCAGGGGCCTGAAACACCTGATACTTGAGGAGAATGATAGAGCTAGGTTTTTCCTGCTGGAAGAGTGAGTGATTATAGCGAAAATAGAGCCATGCTTATCTCATGTGCAGTAAAAGGGTAAGAGACAGTGGACACAATTGGGAGCAAGGGAAATTCCAACTGGATATAAGGAAAAAGGGTTTGGATTGGCTTTTTTTTTTTTGGTGCATATATTTAGACACAGGACCAAGGCCACTTGGAAGTCATTCTTTGAGTGGGATTTTGAACAAAATAATGCACAGAAATCTCTTCCAAATTACTAATTTTATGATCTCTGTCACTTAATACTCTTTATATTACTTAAGGAAAATAAGCTACAGTGGCTTTGCTTCAAGCTACTTTCTGTTTGTGTAGGAATGCCCATCAGAAGTGTTTATTGAAGGGATCTTCATTCCAAGTTATGAAAGTGGAAAACTGCATATGTTGGAGAACTTGCTGGAAACCATTGATCCAGGATTGGAAAGCTGGGGAGTCTACTTAATTGCAGCCTGCAAATACCTGCAAAGAAAAAATTATTACCATATTCTGTATGAACTGCAACAGTTCATGAAGGTAAGTTGAGGGACAGTGGCATCTCTTTCAATGAAATGCTGAATACTGTCAGACTTTTTGGTTATTTACTTTGGTCTAAGCCTGCATGCTGGACAGGTGTATTTTTGCCTCTTTACAGTCTTAGAAAACATAGAAAGGCCTGAGCCTTACTAAAGCTGACCTGATCCATGTCATGGATCTGGCACATTGCATTAAAGAAAGCAGAGCATTGCCTGCTTTTTGTGAGCCCTTTCATGCAGACAGTGATTACTGAAGGTGGTGTCCTGTGGTCCATCTTAGTGGTGAGTGCGTTTCTTCCAGGATCACGTCCGTGCTGCAATGACCTGCATTAGATTTTTCACTCATGGAGCAAAGTCTTACACTGAACTGGGAGGAAAACAGGCATGGCTTCTAAAGATCAAGGACCATCTCAAAGTCTATCTACAGGAGGTCTCAAGAAGTTCAGGAAGGAAAAAAATGGCATTCACTTTTCGGAAGAAAATGTCTGCTACAGATGTGTCGAGGTATCTATAAACAAGAAGTTAATTTTAGGAGAGGTGAAATTCAGGCTTTAGACTTTGGGATTTTTATTACTTTAGCTAACATTTACTGTTGTCCCTGACCCAAATCTGCTTTTATGTAGTTAAAAGTGTAGGATTCCCATCACTTTTTCCCCCAACAACCCAAACCAGGAGATGGGCAGTTATTTCTACCAAAAATATGTATGTGTATCAGACTACTCTCCTTTAATTTAAAAAACAAGCAGGAACCCTATACTGCCTAGACAATTAGACAGATGTCAGTCCAAAAGCTGTTTTTTTCTTTTTCTCTTGTTTTCCTCTCCCAAAAGCAAGCAGCTTTGTAGTGCTTCACTGTCTTCTGGGGGTAACTCAAAACACTGCACTATGTACAAGTTATAGGTGCCAGAGATAGCTGGATTCCTATATTCAAAAGTCAAAGTGTAAATTTAGCCAGATCTTTCTTGTATTTGGGGGTTTATATCTTGGTTTTCTTAGGGGCTTTTTTCTTTCTTTTTTTTAGGCTAGACTGTTAAGTTAAACCTGGTTAAAAATCAGGAAGAGATATTTATTTGGAGATCCAGTTTCTCTGGCTCACTTCTTTGAAATAGTGTGAATAATGGCTCAACTTCAGTTTGTGATGCACGTTAAGTGCACAGAACTGAAAAGTAATATTGCTGCAGACTTGTGCAATGGACAAAGTCTAAAAGCAACTAAAATAATTGTTTATAAGTATGTCTTCTTTTGAAAGGTATTGAAGAAATTAGTTCATATAAATAATAATTGACACTTTCTTTATTATAAAATAAAGTCTGATTTTTTTCACTATCTAGGCACATCAATACAGTTGATCTGCAGATGGAAGTAACGAAGTTCCTGCATCAATGTGAGAGCTCAGGAGCCTCTCAAATGACAGATTCCTCCTTGCCCACACTCTTTGGAAACAATAACATGAAAATGGATGTTGCTTGCAAGGTACTAATTGCTATTTTAAACACAGCTCTATTTTTCATCAACAATACTAACTTGTAATGCAGGTTGAAGCATTTGATGGTTGGAGCAGTTTTTTGTATTTTTATGGGCAGATTACTTATGCATGAATGCAAGCCATCATTTATGAAAGGTTCTTGTCTTTTCTCAAAGTAGCAGAGAACATGAGAACTTGGAGCTGATCTCCTCAAAGTTCAAATTTTCAGAGGCAGAGCATCCAAAATACAAATAGTAATATTCCTTTTGACTGTGCATCCCATTATGTTTGGAAGCAAGGCAAATAATGCTATAATTCTAACCATTGTTAGCTTTGGCTCATCTCCATCTGTAAATTGCCTGATGTCCCTCAGGGAAGCAGTGTGTTACAATAGACCCTATAATTTGCTGTACTTCTTGGGATGGTGCTGTTTTCCGTTGAAGTAATGCATTTTCTTTTGGCCTCTGGGCAAAATCTGGATTTGCATTAATATCATTTAACTGCACATAATGAAAAAGGAATGTGCATTCCCAGACTTGTCTATGCCTCTCTTTTCAGGTCATATTGGAAGGCAAAAATATTGAGGAGGGGTTTGGGATTGCATTTAGAGTTCTCCAGGTATGGAAAAACTTGATATTATGAGCAATATTATTACTAAGTAACTCCTGAAAGCAGCAATTATTTAAATAAAAGCCTTTCCCCCTGCCCCAAAATGTATGTTAATCCCCCAAAAGAAAAACTTGAGAGAAAAGTCGCAAGTTTAAGTTTTACATGTCCGTGTATTTGTGTAAGCTTAGTAAAGAAATTAAGATGCTGTTTCAGTAGGACATTTTCAGAGTAATTAGGTCCTACAAAGGAATGAATACAGCTTTTCCTTTGCCTTGCCACCTTGTTCAGTGTTTTAACTCTGGCAAACCACAATCATAGATGTGTGTAGAGACCTCTCACGTGGTAGCTCTCTGCAATTCGTGACAGTCATGCACATAGACAGTGAATAAATAAGGCCAGGGCTCTCTGTACTACTCTCCTGATTTGAGTGCAAAATTAATTAACTGGAAACTCTCACTGGGGACCTCTCATTCCTCATGTCTGGGTAGAAGCTGAGTGATTATCAGTCAGCATAGCTCATGAGACTCTAAAGTCTTCTGAGTGTTTCTCATCCATGTAGTCTCAGACAGTAGAGCAGGGCACTTTTGGACAGAGGTGGAACACTGAAAAAGTATTTATGGATGTGGCAGACCCTGCTCCTTCTTTCAGGTCAGGATGTACAAGGCAGAACTCCTGTTTGTAGGGAGATGGAGGGCCTTAGAAAAATAGCACTTCTAAGCAGTAGCCCTGCACTTCCCGCAGTAAAAATGGAGCAACACCACCAGCTGCCTATCACTTCCATTTCCATCCTTTCTTTTTCTTTACTTGCTCATTGCAGGAACAGTTCACAGCTTTTATCATCTCTTCCCTCATGTGGATGGTTACGATGGTCAATTGCCTCCTGTTTGGGGTATCCAAAGGGTGACTGCTGGTGGGGGGGGCTGGAGAATACAGTAGGAACATGCTAAGTGAGGGAGAGGTGGGTAGGAATCTAGGGGAGATTTTTGCCAGAAGAGATAAAACTGATTTTTTGCCACTCCTGAAAAGAAAGCAGTAACAGCACTCTTGTTCTTAAGCAGCATTGATTTTTGCAAGTCTGTTTATAAAAAAACCTTTTAGTCAACCCTGAGCAGTGGTGAGTGGAAAACCAGAGGCTCCCAAAAAAGCTTTGACTTTTTGGAGAGTGGTGTGATATTTTAGTCCTTAGGAGAGACTGTCTCAATTGTGTAGACTCCCTCTGAGGAAACCTGCTGAGAACATTGACCATGTTGCTCTGATGTTCCAACTACCTCTAGGACTTCCAGCTGGAGGCTACAGAAGTGTACAGCAAAGTGGCCAAGCAGCTGGTGAAGCAGCAGAAGTACAGTGAGATCCAGCAGCTCCTGAAGTGTGTCAATGAGTCTGGAGTGGCAGCAAAAAATGATGGGGATAACATTATCCTAAACTGTCTAAATGAGTTCAAAAACATTCCTGCTGAGGTAATTCTATTCTGCTTTCTATTTGCTTTTATTCTATCCTTTTTACTTCAAAAGTAAAAAGGATATAGACAATATAGGCTACAGGGAAATCTGGTGCCTGTACTGCTCTTTTAGTGAGTCCTTCGGATGTTCTGGCTCCATACTACAGGCATAGTTTAAATGTGGGGGTGGATGGTTTGCCTTGTACAAGATACTGAGAGGAAACCATAAATAGCTGTAGTACACTCCTACCCTGCACTTCCCAAATGGATACCCATGGGGGGGACTGAACATTTACTTCACAAGATCCTGTCAAATGCTGCTGATTGCAGCAGGAGGTGTTCCCTTCAGTGAGGCTTCCGTGGCTAACACAGAGGATGTGTGAAGGCAGAAACCTCCTGCCTCCATAGGAACCAATTTTGTGATTCCCTTTGCCTACCAGAGTGTTTTTTCCATTCCAGTAAAGGAAGGAGATCCACTCTGCTAGTTCTATCAATTAGGTTAGGGTCAGGGTGGCCCATGGAGTAATTCCTGCTACAAATTCATTTCACACAACACAAGCCACATCCATGAGAGACTCATAGCATTCTCTAGGGATAACCCCCAGAGATGATAGGCAGGAAAAGCTGCAGGTAAAGGGGAGACTTGGAATTAGTATTTTTTCGTATATTCTACATCTCCAACTCCTGCAGTTAGGACAGTCTAAACACCTGCTGTGATCTCAGCAGCCCTGCCTGTCCACAGGAGTTTGATCCCTGATGGGGTAAAGTTTTGCAGACTGTTATTGCTTTAAATGTGGACACCTCTTCCCTTCTTTGGATACAGGATCTTGATAACCTGATTCAGGATATGGACAGTGATGAAAACAAGGTAAGTAAAAGCACAGTAGCAAGAGCTAAACCACCCAGTTGGTCTGCAGCTTGCAGGCTCTTTTTCACTGTCTTCTCTCTCATCCTCATGTGAATAAGATTTTTGAAGGCTACTTCCTAGATTGTAGAAATCACTATGAATTCCTCAGTGCCATGGTGTTTGTGAATGTAAAGCTGTGACATACAGGTATTAATTGGGACAATCCCTATTAGTTCCCTGGAAGCCCTCAAACTGAGGGCTGGGCTTTGTTAGAGTGGGAGGAAAAGTATTTCAGAAGGGCACACAGGTGGGTTTGTTGGTTTTGTTATTCAACTTTTCGCATAGGTGCACGTAAGTTTCTAGTAATGGCAGACAGCTAATGATGACCACTTCAGCTTGTTTTTTCTGTGATGATTGACAGTTAAATGATAAAACTTCTTCAGCTTCTGATAGATTTTTTCTCTTAGAGGAAATGAAGCCTAAACTAGTTTATTTCTTTGTTGGCTTTCATACCAGCTAGCCAAGCCAATGGAGAACTGTAGATGCCTGTTTAGAGAAGTGGCCGTGACTCAGCTGTTGAGGATTGTTGTAGATCCTGAGTGGCATAGCTGGGAATAAAATCTAAAGATTTATGACAGTCCTCCGTTTGCTCTGAATGACAAACTCACTGTTGTAGGCAGATTGAAAAATGGGCTTTTAATTCTGCTTTTCTGTAAGATCTATCACTGAAAGGTGAGAGTAGTTCTAGAACCCGCAGTGGAAGAAAATGACAGATTCAGACTCTTTGATATGAGGATACTGTAATTAATACATGAGATAGGACTCCTGATACTAATTTCACAGTCATACAGTAAAGGAGTGTCTACAAGACACAAACTTAAAAAAATACACCTGTTTGCCCATCTTTTTTCACTGGGATCTGCTTCATGCCATGCTGTGTTTGGCAATGTGGTGCTACTACCTCATGCGACACGCTTGTGAACTGGGTATTTCCCTTGAGTCCTTGCTTAAGCTTGTCCAGTGAGTTTGCTACAGCTTTCTGACCAAGCTCTGGCCTCTGGTGCTTCAGATCCAGGCCTACATGATGTGCAACAAGCTGCGCTCTGCGTACCTGGTGTCGGTGCGGCAGGAGAAGGCGCGGGCCGTGCAGCTCGTCCAGCACGTGCGGCAGCTGGCTGAGAGCAGCGGCGACGACGTCGTCAAGGCCATCTGTGCCCAGTGGCTCTCAGTGCACCAGCCCAAGGTGAGAAATCGACTTCCCCAGGGCACAAGGAAGTAATGTGTAACTGGCATTCGCCATCGTACTGAAGGAGAAGCCTTCAAGACAGCTCGAAGGTGTCTGGTTCGGCAGCCTCCAGGTAAAATGGAACTCTGTTGACTGATGTCGGTGGCAAATGGATGCTGCTAATGTGCCTCTGGTGAAAGGAAGGGAACTAAATTACAAGTGCCAGTCCTGTATTTTGACAAACAGTCACTACCTCAGGGTATTTTTTGGCTCTCTTTGATGGGGGGAGGGGGGCAGTTTCAAACTGAACAAGCAAAGATTTAGATGTATGGAAGAGAGCACTTCTGTTTCTGGCTTTAGTTTTTGGGTTTTGTTGTTTTTTAATTTTTGGGGGGTTGATATTTTTTGAAAAGCACTGAACTTAATAATATGTGTTTTATTTTTTATCCAGAAAACATATTTAGAGAGGACAGAAAAATTTTATCAGTTTGATGTAGCCTAGAGTATAAAATTTTTGTGATTTTTTCCTGTAAAATTTTCAAGATTGGAGAGTTCTTCTGTTACAAAGACTTAAACTGAGAGATTTTTTTAAGCCTCTAGACAAATCATTGCTACTTCTTTTTTATACCCCCCCCTAATACAATGTACCCAGGTTTTTTTTAGTTTGAAAAGGTAGGAACTGATTCTTTATGGCAGATTTGTACTTACCAGTCACACTGTGTGATGTGTGCCATAGATGTGGCACTTGGAGTAGTGCCAACTAGATGAATGAAGTTATGAAGGGCATATCCTGTAAGGGGAGTACAAAGGGAAAACAAGCCTTTAAAATAGTTGAAGAGTCACGTGCCTCTTTCTTTACTATGGTAATACCCAACAAATCACTGCGATGCAGCTTTATGACTGAATAGTTGACAGTAAACTTCCACAGTTTTTCATCAGGTATAGCAAAGAATAAGGATAGAGCAAGCTGTGGCAAAATTAAACAGATGGTCTGTATCCCTGTCACATAGGGATGCATTTATTTATTATCAGGATAATTTGTCCCTGTCAAGTACAATAGAACACCAAACTAGACATGCTCTGTATTGATGGGTTTTGCTCTGGAAGTGTTAGGTTATTCAGTTTCATGGAAAAAAAAAAGCAGCAATCTTTGTGTAATGTCTCTGTTCAGGGATGCTGAAAAAAAGTAGCTGCTTCTCTGCAACTAATATTGGGATGTGAGAAACTGGCAGAAATGCAGTAGCAGTAGGACTTTCAAAAAGAAAGAACAAAATGTGACGTTCCACAAGTTTGTGTTTGCTCTTTACATGTATTTCAGCACAAGAAGTAGGAAAACTAATTCACTTTCTCATTAAAAAGTTGTTTACATCAAAAAACCAACAGGTTTTCTGAAGTGTAATGTAATTGTAAATAGTTTTAGTACATAAAATAATTGAGACTGTCAAGTAAGATTTTTGCACTATCCCCAAGATCACTGTAATGAAAGAACAGACTTCCATGGTGTTGGAAAGAATTTGTTCCATCTTCTTCAGGGTTTCAAGAGCTGACACAAACACCTCTCTTTGGAGGTGCTTTGCTCTGCTCACGAGAGCAGAACTGACCACATATAGCTTTCAGAATCCCCTGACCGCAGATTTGCGTTATCTCATTAGTGAGCAGTACTAATGAAAGCTTTTGTTTCCTCAGCCAGACTGACGTAGCTTTCCATCAGCTTACAGCCATCAGGCTAATCCTAAAACGTGACACTACCTATAGCTTCAGTCATTTTTAAATCTCTCATTATGGGGAGATTTTACTGTGTGTGGGTATCCAGATCTGCAGTGCTGTAACACCACCTGTTCTGCTCGAGTTTCTTCAGCTGCAGAGAGCACTGAGAGTGGAGTTTGCCATGCAGACCCGTCAGTTCCATACCTGCCTTTCTTCCTGACCTCTTTGCACTGTACCTGATGCACTTTATATAATGTTTGTTGTAATTTGATGTTCTTAACTTGGAATTGTAGGGATCTTTCTTGTACCAGCAGAACTGGAATTTTGACCCTGATTAATTACCTTGTGTCATAATTAGTGCAATTATCAAGGGGCTTTGAATTTTTGAGCAGGAAAAAGGGATTGAATACTGCCAGTTTAAAAGAATTCCTCTGTTACTGACCAAGGTTTGTTTACAATTAAAAAAAATAAAGTATTATGACTGTTAATGTATTTTCAGTTTTTTTTTTTTTTTTTTTATCACAGCAAAGCTAGGGGTCTCTTTCTAGATCTGCATTTTGCTTTTGGCTATGTTTAGTGGAGTAATTGTAAGTGAGATTACTGTTCTGTCATGCCAAATTTATCTGTTACTGAGTATCCTCAATATTTAGATCAACTGGAATATCACATCTTTAGAAGTCCCCCCAGCAGCTAGGTAGCCTAGGTAGTTCAGCCTCCTGCATTACATGTACTCAGTAATCCTCTTTAGGGAGCTTTGCAAGTTAATCTAACTCTCCCTTACAAACCTCCCTTTGAGACAGCTAAATGAGCTTTAGTTTCCTCATTTTTTCAGATCAGCTGAGAGGTATAAATTACTTGCTCAAGGTCAAAGAGGGTGGATGTATGTCTGTGGAAATGTTTAATATGTCTTATGTTAAATCTACAATCAGACTTCTTTGAGAAGAGCACTAACCTGCAAAGGCAAAAACATCTCACACCAGAGACACCTTTCTGCTTTTTTAAAAAATGGTTTCGCTTGCTCCTGAAGCCACTTTCAAGATCAGAAAATGATACAGAGAAAGCAAGCCAGGGCTCCATTGGTAGGTAACATTCTACTGCTACATTATAGTTTGGATTTTGCTTCATAATTGGGATGAAGCATAGAGGGAGGGGGGAAAAAAAGGTAAGAATGACAGGGAGAAACACAAAGGGACTTTTTGAAATGTTACCTGGACTGAATTCTCTACATTAGTGAGGCAGGTGCAGATAACAGCAACACCTAGTAAACTGATCCAACATTTCTGAAAGAAGATACGGGGTCCTGTTGTAAAAGGAAAATGGCTTTATTTAGTATTGCTCAGAGGTAGCACAGGACTGATCTGCATCCAGACAGGAAGAATTAAAATTAGCATTTGTTTTCCAAAACTGGCAGTTGGTCACAGTGGCAGGCTCATATGCAAGTCCAAAAACTTCCAGACTTTTTTTCAGAAGCAGAAGATAATCCTATGAGCTGTGGCACTTGGTTTCTGACTGCTTAACTCTTTCAGAAATAATCTCTGATTATGGATCACACTCCAGCAATTTGCACTCATGTAGCACTGGAGTTCCAAGGGAGCAGTCCCAGTGCTATGTGGCCTGAGCCAGCTGCTTTGTGGAAGTACAAGCTGTGTGGTCCTGCAGGGGCAGAATGACAGCCTTGGCAACCAGTAACTGCTGGGCAGACAAAGGCAAGTATTTCTGTGCAAATCTTACCTTCCTGTCCTGGAGCCAGCTTGACCATAATACCAAGATAGTCCTGCCTCCTGCTTCAGCTTTTTAGCTCTAGGGAGTTTGGTGTCCTTTAAAGCTGAAGTCTCAGCTGAAGTTGTTAAATATTTTTTAACATGATTGAGATGTTCCTTATTCATTCTGCTCTATTTTCTAGGTTCTAAAGTCATTTAAAGTGCAGCTGGGGGGTTTACTGTGACAACTTTTACACCATCTTTGTTCAATGCTTCACAAGAGAGATGTTAATTTTTTTAATAACTTGCCTGTGCACAACTGCAGCCCTCCTGCAGCTTTTAACCTCCTAGTCACCTGCAGGAAAACCTGGGTTCTCAGAAGATTTGCCAACCCTCAGTTAACGCTACTGCTATCAGTAGGCATTTAGGGCCAAAATACCTCAGTGGCTAGGGTCCAGCTTCTTACAGAGCGTGCAGAAAACGTGATTCCATGTAAAAACTTTACCTAATGCTTGGCACAAAAAGGCCAGGGCCTGCTTCTGTGTGCTTGAGAGTATTTGTTTTGCATAACTTGCCAGAAAATCTAATATCCTGAAGTATTTTTGCTCTGCCAGTTCAAAGGGTAGGAACTGAAAGTAATCTCTTAGGTTTTAAGTTTAGAGTCCTACCTTTTTACTATTGCTGTTAGGAAAAAATACAACCAAACTTTATTGAAAGTAATTCCTTGTTACTTCATAATCTAAACCTAAGACTGCAACCTCCCTTTCTATTCTAAAGCCAGAGAACCATAGCCTCGAGCTGCTGTGTGAGATAACAAACAGGTTGCTCCCTGCACCAGTGCTCTAATTCTCCAGCTAGGAAAAGGGACTGATTGCTTACAAATCTCAATCCTTAAGTGTAATATTCCAGAAACTCAAATGATATTGTGCCCAGAGATCCATCCTTAGGGCAGCTGAAGTATCAGGATTCTACTCCTGAGGTCTCTCAGCAGTGCTGTTCCCCAGAGAAGCATCACTGGGCCCAGCCAGGGACACTCTTGGTGCTGCTCAGTCCCACTGGATGCCAAGGAGCTCACAGCTCACGCTCCAGAGCTTCTTTGCTGTCTCATCATCTCGACCACGTGGAGATACGTATGCTGGCTGGCAATCACTGTAAGAAAAACATTCTTTTTATTCTTTCAAGTCTAAGATCTCTATCTACATTAGTACACTGAAATGGCTGTGGTAAGATTTGGGAGTTGCTTTTTATCACCTTAATTCAAGACCAGTTCAAGAACAGTGGGAGCAAATGAGCAAGGGTTGGTGCTAAGCCACCATGAGAAAGATTTCTTTCCAGCTAGCTAGGGAAGAATCTCTCCCAATGGCACCAAGAACTGGCAAGTAAGTATAGCTCTATCTGTTGTCTCAGCTCTTAAAAAAACCTCACTAGTGTGCATTCTCATTAATACCACTAAAAAGAGATATAAACTCTAACCAAGCTTCTTCCAGAGCAAATTTCCTAACAAACACAGCAAAAAAAGTCACTCAGACAGCCCTTCATTCTAAACTGTTCATCCCACTATATGCCCAAGAATAGTAACACTGTTATAACCATGAATGGTTAACCCCTTTTCCATTATTATCTGAACTGTGGCTCCTTTCTTCTCAGCTCCTCCAATCAGAAAGCACTCAGTCTGGAAAACAGGTCCTGTGTTCTCAGCTGTAATGCTGCAATAACTTGAGAGTTTAAGAGCACAAAGGAAATGGCATCTTGTAAGTTTTCCATTCAGCTCAGTGTTTGTAGATGGAGTCTTTAATATTCCTGAAATGATTGGTGGACTCCCACGTGTCTCACTGTGGCATGCAAATTCTTTTCTTAATGTCTACACTTGTGTTTTATGGTCTATGGCCTGGAAAGTGAAAAGGAGTCTAGGCTAATCCAATGTAAATTGTGAATTAGTGTTGATGCTTCTCATTTCCCACCATGTCCAAAACTCCCTTTTTAATGAGTTTAATTTCCACCAGTTTTCTGTACTTCAGGACATCAATGCTACATTTTTATCCCAAGACAGACAGTCATCCAGGGAAGACTTAAGATGTCTATTTATATATTCTAGTCTGATTAAGATGGTACAAACTCCCAAATGAAGATCAGGCGATGTCATTACAGAGACTAATCTGGTCACAAATCACAAGAAAGCTCTGCAAAGACATGATGGCTCCAACAGCACCCATGTGAGGGGAAAAAAAAAGAAGACAAATTTTCATATTCATTCCCAAAAAACAGTATTGTTATAGTGCTCTACACACAATGAGAAGCTGGCAGACATATCTGTGGGAATCTGTTCAAATGGCAATCTTCAAATCTAGAATGACAATTACTTGAAACTGCTCTGGGCAGTTGTGGTGATGGGAAAAAGAGAACAGTGTAGGGTCCTGGAGAAAGTAAAAAAAAAATCAAAAAATAATAGGTTTTGTAGTGGGAGCTTAACAAGACCATTTCCATGACAGCATGACCAGCAGCCCAGCAAGAGTCCCTCCCAGCTGGTGGGTCTGTCACACCAAAGTTATTTGGTCACATGCCAGACCTGAAAATCTCATCTCCTGTCTGCAACTCCATCAGTTCTCCCAGCTCCCTTGAGAGCACGGGCCCTTCTGCTCCAGTAGGGGTAAAACTACAAAGGGAACTGGTCTTCCCAGGACTGACTGAAGTGACCTCATTAACTACACAGTTCTACTGAAAAGTTATTTTCCCAAGTGTTAGGCAGGTCAGCATTAAAGCTCTGAGCATGTGACAGCCATTCCTGTGCTTGGAGTACATTAGTATTTCTAGCACTAAAGGACATGCTATTGTATGAAGTGTTGCACAGGTCAGGTGTTTCTTCTAACACGATTGCCAACAGACCTGGAAGGAGTGATGCTCTAGTGTTTGTCACCCTCAGTCTTACCAGACAGCATCTTACCTGGTCCCTTCTTAGTGAAGAATGATGCTATTGTGTCCCCTATTCCCCAGCCACCAACGTTGCCTTCTGCAGAGTATCACTTCATCAGCTTGCACCCACCTGAAATACTGTCCTGTCACAGAGTCCAGCTCCTCGGCTACTGCACAGTAGATGCTGGTCTGAGCTCCTTCGCAAGGCGTCTTCAAGAAGAAGGAGAATATCTTCCACAGCCAACTCATTACAAATGAGTGCCGGACCAGGTCAGAATAGACAGAGCCAGGATGGAGAGCGTTTGCTGTGACTTTAGTGCCTATGGCAAAATAAAGTAATCCAGGACAAATCTGCATGGATTGAAGTGTCTTTAAAAGAAGGGTAATATACTCCTCAATTCTACCTATAGATATTCTATAACTTAAACGAGGAGTCCAGATGTGGATACAGAGAGTAAGGGAAGTCCTCTATGCATCACATGTATGCATGCTGAATGTGATGGATACACTTGACCTCTTAGCTAAATCAGCAGTAGTTTGGTAGAGGCTCCAAAGAAGGTGAAGGTCTGAGCCGTAAATGGGCCCAAACTCCTCTAGGAAACCCACAGAGGCCAGTGAGTATCAGAACCCATGAACTTGGAACACCCATCAGGCAGTTAACACAAGTAGCACATGGCTTTTCCAATACTCTTTTTTCCAGGAACAAATAAGGTGGATTGTAAGGTAGGTAAGGCACTGAGTCTCATATCTACCTTTCCCATTGTATGCAAATTGAATACAAGCCAACCACTCCAGTCAATAAATATTACAGCCTAAGTGAGCCTTCTCTGAGCTCTCCCTACTAGGCAATATGACTGCAGAGTGACAATCTTCCTGTGAGCTGGCTCACCTCAAGGTTGCTCCTCAAGGCAGAGACCTTTTACCAACAGGAAACCTTTGGATGAGCTCAACTGGATCTCAGCTCAAACTGCAACTGGACTGCACAGCGGGTAACTCTAGAGCAGGGATGCCTCTCAAGGTTTGAGATTCCTTATCTGAGACTAAGAGACCTTAACCAAGGCAGAGAGGCCCTTTGCTTGCAACAAATATTTGGTAAGGGATTGATTGCTGAATTAATACAGAGGAAACATTACTAGTCCATGTAGCTACTCCGTAATAATTATTATAAACTTCGTATAGATAATTCCATTACATATAAATTGTCTGAGACTAAAACTGGACCTAGCCACACCTAAGCTCCCTAAGAACTTTAAAAAGCATAGGGCTCCATGCTGAGCCTTGTGATTCAACAGGAGGGTCTTCCTTACAGTGTGTTTCCAGTCCTGTGTGAATCATTCTAACTCAATTCTAAATCAGTTTTCCTTTGTATGTGTCTTCCACGTCAGTAATAGTGTGAGCCTTGCCACTGAACTTTGTTAAGTCACGCTTTTATGACATCAGTTAAAAACGCTTATTGCTAATACCTTTGATGGTGATTCTTGAAGCAGTTTAAATCACTCATCCATGGCACTGCAGCATCCCTTGCTCCCTTCTAAATACAGGAATCATTATGTGCCCTTCTGCAAAAAAAAGTGCTAGAGTACCTGACTGCTAAACCAGCAGCAGTTTCCCATCAAGCTTTTGAGAACACTCTTTTGACTAAATAATAATTTCCTGGGGAAGACACTGCTTCTGTTATAGTAAATAAATACTACTTAAGTTTATGAACAGGACTGAATGACACAACTGTGACAGATGTTGTGACTTGCAAGGTACTGTCTAATCTTATGCTTGTTCTACAGGCCACCAACCTTTAAGGTAGCTGAGTGTGCATTAGCTTTTCTATTGGAGCAGTTTTCAGCTTCCCCCTTACAGCTGTGCATGGATGTAGCTAGTTTTTTGACTAGCACCAAAGAAAAATGAGATACATTCAACTGTGCCAAGCTACTAAACTCCTCTACCCTGTTGTTGTAAAGACAATCTGTATTGTAAGTCTCCTGGTTCCACAGACAGGAGATAATTTTCTTCCTGCAAAGAGCTCTCTGTGACATTTGCCTCAAACCATTCAATTTCTGCATAGACAATTTGCGGCCCTTTCTTCAATCCACTCTCCCCATCCATGGTGCTCAGAAAGCCAAGCAGATAAACACCCCACCTTCCTCTGTAACTTGAACCGCAGCCGCCTGGCCAGCTCCCGGGTGAAGAGCACGTTTGCCAATTTGCTGTGACAGTAGGCGAGGCCACGATTGTAGCTCTTCTCACCATGGAGATCATGGAAGCGGATTCGGCCTCCATGATGAGCCAGTGAGGACACGTTGACGATGCGGGCTGGAGCAGACTGCTTCAGACGCTCCAGCAAGAGGAAAGTCAAGAGAAAATGACCTAGGGGGGACATGAAAGGTCATCCTTCTAGGAAGGGTTCCCCTGCTTGCTTATATGTGGTATCTTACTGCTGCCCTCATTTCAAGTCCAGGGAAAAGAAAATTTCTGTTAAATTCTCCTGAATTAACATCTGCACTTTTTTGGGGCCTTCAAGTTCTGCTCCTCATGGTCAAAAAGCTGGAGCTGTCATACATTTCAAAATGTCTCAGGTAACACATACAGATACTTAAACTGGATCCACAACATGCAAATCTACCACACTGCATCTCCAGAACTCTGATTCTGGCCCTCCATCCTTCCTGTAAAAGGAAGAATGAGGAAGAGAAAATTCAAAAGCAAGATTTTCCTTTGGCATTTTGCAACAGATGTTGATGTTAGAAGATGATCTTTAAGGGCTATTCCAACCCAAACCATCTGATGATTCTATGATTCCATATTCAGTGCAAACATGACTCCACTGGCCTTACCAAGATGATTGACTCCCAGATGCATCTCAAAGCCATCAGCAGTCTTGGAGTAAGGGCATAACATTACCCCAGCATTATTAATGAGAACATGGAGTTCCTTCTCCTCTGCAAGAAAAAACAGACATCCTTAAACAAGGAAACAGAGAATGCAAACAAGAAGGCAGCACAAGTCACCCCTTGCTGTCTGACTTGCAGCCCCATCACCTTAAGAACCTAGCTCATGGCCTCTGACCAGCCTCTGCTGTGAACCTCAGTACCCAAGAGGTACAGAGACAAGCAGGGCAGGGATTTGCCAATGGTTAGAAGAGCAGACAGCAGTCCTTTGTAAATATTCTCACTAAAAAGAAGAATCTAGAGACTGTACCTGCAAGAAATTTCTCAGCAAACTCCCGGATGGACTTCGTATCAGCCAAGTCCAGTTTTTTCACGAGGACTTGCTGGTTCCCTGTCTCAGCTCGGATTTCACTGGCTGCAGCTTCTGCCTTTGCTATGTCTCTGCAGGCAATAATTACCCTCGCACCTGCAAGGAGGGGAGAGTGGAACAACAAGAACAGAAACTGAGATCACTGGAGCACACTGGATGATCAAGGCTACAAGTAGGCTGACCATGCATGGCAATTACAAACAGTATATTGTTTCTTTAGGGAACTAGAATCAGTCGGGGAGTGGCTGGAAGGGACAAAGCCTTTCCTATTCAATTGTGAGCTACAATCCAGCTGAAAGATGCTTTTAGACCAGGCAAATGTACATCCTATGTGTCTCTGTTCAGGTTCTCCCAGGTCAGGAGCGCATACAACAACACTGGTATGTATGATAGAGTTGTATCTGCCTTTATAATGGGAACAGCAAGCCAAGAGCACATAAAGGTGATGGATTCCAGCCAGAGTAATTTCTAAATGGATTGTGAACAGGTAGTTTAATCTTCTTAACAGTTACCCAAATAACATTTACATCAAATTAGCCTGAAACATGAATAACTAAAACACACAGTTTTGGACTTATGGCATTTCCAGCTTCATACAAGCAGAATCCAGGAACCTCCCCAGTCCTCTGGAATCAGTTGCAGTACACAGCATTTTCATGTCCCTAAGGCACATTTTTGGAGTCCAAGCAATGAAAACATTCGAGGAACTGGGAACTTGCACCTCAGTGGTTACGACCTCTGAAGGAATAGCACTTGGGCTCATCTGCAGTAACTCTGGAATCTAGTTTACTTCAATACAAGCCTACAACACGTTTTCCTTAGGTCCAGAAAAGGGACTCCTGACACAAGGCACAACCATCCCAGCTGCACAGGGATGTCTGCTGACGAGACTGCACTTGCCTCTTTGCGCGAGGTCTCTGGCGGTCGCCTTCCCGATGCCTGTGTTGGCCCCTGTGATTATCACCACCTTCCCCTCCATCCTTGCTGTCGACTTACACCGTCCTCCAGCGACATAGCGCCTGCAAGAGGGGAGGCACCAGTCACCTCTGCCTCCTTAGGGGGCTCGGGCTGGGGCTGGGCACCCAGAACCTGGGGTTCGCCTCAACACTCGGGCTCGGCGCTGCGTCCTGGGCCCCAGGGAGTCACGGGCGCCCTCACCTGAAGCGGCTGGTCACGACCCGG
>VWYO01024965.1:256107-291141 GCA_013400275.1 Rhadina sibilatrix
GGGCTGGCCCGCACGGTGTCGTGACCGGGACACCGGGAAGGGGCCCCCTAATCCCCCGCGCTTTCCCGAGCGCGGCCCCGCCCTCGGGCCCCACCCCATCCGTGCGTCAAGTGGAGCCACGACTCTCATTGGCTGCTGCCGCGCGCCTCGGGGCCTTTTGGCCAATGGCCTGCGCCGCCGCGCCCTGAGGAGAACGCGGGCCCCGCCCCCTACCGCTCCTCCGCGAACGCGCCGGTGCCGGGACAGAGCCCGGGGAACGCGCCGGGCGGTGCCAGGGCTGAGCGTGCCCCGGCAGCGTCACCGGGCCGCTGGAGCTGGGGGCGCCTGAATAATTCCCGACCCCAGCCCGGGCTGTAGGACGGGATGCCCGCTGTACGCACTCCTGCCACACACACACGCACACACACGCGCTGAGACGCGAGGCGCGCCGGCTCCGCGCCCCAACGCGCGCCGCTCTGAGGGGCTGAACATACGCGAAGGGCAGGGGCTGCCCTCGGTAAGACGCACCTGATGTAGGGCGCTGCCACGAAAAGGAGGACGGGGACGGAGACGGCGGCGCCCAGCGCGGCTTCCCAGCAGTTGAGCATCGCTGCCGCCAGCGACCCGCGCACCGCCAGCGCACGGCTTCCCACAGCCCCCGCCCCGCCCCCTTGGGTCCGCCCCGCGGCCGCCACCTCTCCCGCCTTGGCCTCGCCCACAACCGTACAGCCACACCTCCACTACCGGCTGCGCTCCCGCGGGCTGCGAGTGGCCCGTTGGCTTCACACCAGCAGCTCGCTGCTTTTTCACGACGGGCACCTCACGACTCCGACCTGGGTCCCTCGAAACATTCTGAAACTCGCTCCTCAATTAAGGAGCCGAGAAATGTCTGCAGAGACAGCGCAGCGGCGGCTGTCCGGCAGTGGCGTTTGAAACACATTTTTACAACTCCATACCGAGGTTCACGTCATTAACCCTGGCAAGGGGCATGCAACGATGTACACGTCGGCAGGCGCCGAGACCTGAGAGCAGCGCGGTGGTGGCAGCGGGTCTCGCCGGTACCGGGGAGCCCCGGGGCCGCACCGACGCAGCCGGCCCGGGGCGCTCCGTGGCGGCGGCGGATAAGCGCCCCCGCGCGCTGCGGCTCCGGCCGCCTCCCCGGGACTACAGCTCCCAGCAGGCAGTGCGCGAGGCGGCCCCGGCGGCGGAAGCGCCGGGCGGGGCAGCGCCGGGGGGCGTGGGGTCGGTGGGGCCATGGCGGGCCGCGGGTCCGCGTCCTCGGAGCACCTGGAGCGGCTGCACGAGATCTTCCGCGGGCTGCACGGAGACCTGCGGGGCGTCCCCGAGCGGCTGCGGGGCAGCGCGGCCGGTGAGACAGGGAGGGGGAATGGACGTCCCTCGGGGCCATGGGGAGGGCACGGGCGGGGCCGCCGTCCCTCCGGCCGGAGCTGCCCCACCGGCTGCGGGGCCGTGACAGGAGCGTTCGGGTGCTTCTCATTAGACAGGCGTGTTTGAGCAGCTAGGAAGGCAGTAGCCGCTCAAGACTTTGTGTTAGGGCTTTGCAGTTGTAGGGATTTGGGACGTCGCTTCTGGTAGGCGCCTGTTGGGAGAAGGCGGGTAGCTCTGCCGTGTGTTGTTTTCAGCTGCTGTCGTGTGCTGGTGGCCTTGAAGGTGTGTGTCTTCACTCCCCTGAAGCTCTTCTGCTCTGGCAAATTTCAACTCTCTAGGCAAGCACTGCCGTGCTAGGTTCACAGTATCAGTCTCTGAGGAGGAGGAGTTGTTATTTGGATGCTATTTCAGACTGTTTCTATTTGAAGTGGAGTTTAGCCTGGAGAGCAGGAGGCTCAGGAGTGACCTTCTCACAACCACTTGAAAGGAGGCTGCAGCCAGGTGGGGGTCGGCCTCTTCTCCCAGGCAACCAGGGCCAGGACAAGAGGACAGTCTTAAGCTGCACCAGGGGAGGTTAAAATTCGACATTAGGAAGAATTTCTTTGCAGAAAGAGCAATTAGACATTGGAATGAGCTGCCCAGGAAGGTGGTGGAGTCACCCTCCGTGGAGGTGTTTAAGGAAAAGCTGGATGTGGCACTCAGTGCCATGGTCTAGTTGGCAAGGTGGTGTTAGGTCAGGTTGGACTGACATCTGCAGAGGTCTTTTCCAGCCTAATTGATTCTGTGGTTCTGTAACAACTGCAGTGCTTTGGGGGTTTGGGGTTTTCCCCCCCTTTTTAAATTTGCGTATGTTGGATTCACATTTAAAACCTCATTGGCAGAAATAGAAGCAGTTTTTTTGTTGGAACTTCTCAGAAGCATCTGTAGATTTGTTGGAGAATGTTTGCATTTAAAACGACTGTTTTAAAAGTCTGGTTTGTGCACTCTGTACTCACGAAATAGAGAAAACCTATCATTCTGGGCATACTAAGTTGTATTAGAAGCACAACCTTGTTTTACAGGTATTCTTTATACCACAGCAGTGGGTAGAATGCTCTGACAGAATACGCCTCTGTAAGGAACTGTGCTTCTGATTCGGTCCTTGATAACTTGGCAGTGTTCTGAGAACCAGAAAGGGAAGTGATGTGACAAGGAGAATTTTGCCAGTGTCATTGAATGCCTCTGATTAAAGCGTTCCTATGAGAAATGTAATCCACTGCTGTAGCTCAGCTCCAGTTTTGTACCCCAGTGATGGGCAGGGGCTGTCAGCCACGTTCTACCCTGGTGTTCATTCTCCAAAGTTGATCAGTTTTGTGTAAGATCGCAAAAACAGTTTGTTCAGAATATACCAGTTTGTGCTAGATAACACTGAGCATGAAACACTTAATGTCCTGTTTCTTACCTGGCTTTCTGTTTAATAGTGAGTTAAATTCCAGGTCACAGTCCTTGTCATCAGCATTTTGAAAGTTTGGTACAAGAAAGGTACAAGAAACCTGCAGATGAAAACTTGCAAACCTGACTTAATTTCACTAGTGGTCAACAAGGATAAAAAGATTAAAAGAAACAATACCCTTTCTGGTAGAAATCCTTATTTTCCTATAGAAATGAGCATGATCAGTTTCTTTGTGAAGTAAAACTTAGTCAGGTCTCCTTAACACCGTGGTAGTCATGAGCAAGGAATTCTGAGCCTTGGGCTTAAATGGAGTATTTACAAGCAACCATTTCTGCAATACTTGGTTTTTTTTTTTTAATAGATTGCAAATAATTGCAAGTTGAATTTTCAGACATGCTAAAGAATTTTAATACAACTGTTCTGTTCTTTATTTTTTTTTCTGCAAAAATCATGGCACTATTTTTTGAAAGTATTTCTAAGAGATTTTAAGTTCTAGGAATTTGTCTATCTGGTAGAGTCATTCCACTCTACTAATGTTCTTTGTTGGCTTATTGTACTTATGAGGAGGGGAGTATATCTTTATTTTCCATGCCATCTGATCCTGAAATATTCAGGAGGTGATAAAAGAGACCTTGGAATACTCTTTTAAGACAATTCACGTGCTCCAAAAGCAACACAGAATCTGTAGTCCTTGGGACATCTTTGAGGGGCAGAGATTTGGAAATGCTGTTTCACTCTATATGAACAAGATAACAAATTCCTGATTCTAGAAAGACTCTTTTTTCCCCTTCCAAATTTGTAAGAAGAGGAAACAGCCTGGATAAGTTTCAAATAATGTATTTTTGTCTACATGAATTCAGTTAGCTATACTTTCCAACTGAGTCTCTTTCTAACTGATTGGAAATAAATCAGTTAAGTGTCAATGAGCATGTAGGTAATGCTGCCGTGGCACAGGCAGTGCTGCTGCATTTTAGAAGTTCTGTCTGTGTACTTTGAGTTGTGGCTCAATGCAGAGCAACACCAAGTGAATCTCTCAGTGTATTTTGACCTTTCTGGTTACTGGCCAGGTCCAGTAGAACGTTTTCAAGCCACGTTGCTGGATGTCTTGTTGGTGTGTAAACAAAAAAGGTCTCAAGCTATTGCTGCTTGGCTTACCTAAACCATTCCATGATTCCATGCCTTTTGGAAGCTGGCATTTCTTTGGCTGCAAGCTTTTAAGTGTAGCATCTTCTTAGTGTGAAACGAGGAGAAACGAAGGAGGGAAATGCTGCTTTTCCAGTTCTGTGATGGGTTTCCATGACTTTGAGACAGCAGTGGGTTTAATTCACTGCTTGAATCAGATTAGTGAAATGACCTATATGAAACAAATTACTTCCAAAGGTGGTTTGGTTTTTCCACAGTTCATGACCATGGTTTCAGTTGTAACCCAGCTACACAAACAATGGCATCAGCACAACTGTATGTGGTGGCAAATCATGAAGGAAGTAGCGGAGAGTGTATTTAGGAACCTCCTAAGTCAGCATTTCTTCCTGAATAAATTGGGATGTGAAATTGCATTTCCTGGTACCATCTGATGTGTAATATATTAGCAGTCATGATGTAGCTTGGTCTGTAATAATTCCGTGTGCTACATGAGACTGCACACAGCTCCTTCTTTAGATGATGGGGTTTAGTTCTGTCTTATGTTCTCTACAGTTCAAACACTGGGCTTAAACTGAATCTGAGCTGAGAAGGAAAGCCTACAGCTTAGACATGCTGTGTATGTGAGAGGAGCTATGTACCAATGTTCTGAACACTTCAAACTTTTTCCTGTCTTCTATTGCGATCTCAGTGGTTTAAAAACTACTTCTTTTGGAGAGGACTGTGCTTACCAAAAGGCATTATCAAGAGAGTTTTTTTACTGTGATGATGTTTTTATGATGTTGTATGTAATTTTGTCTTTAATCAAATTGGAGGAGTTTTACCAACATGGCAGTCTACATTTTCTGCTGCCTAGAATTTTAGTTAAAACTGAATAATACTCTTTTGAGAGAGGTGAATTGATCTAGGTTCATAGTTATCAGATTTCTGATAGAATTTAGTTTTGTTTGCAGTATTCTACTATGGTTCTCTGGTGTTCATCTTCAGTGCTTTTGCAAAAGATTACAGAACGTGTTTTTGCTCAGTTGAGATGAGGAAAGTTTCAGATTTAGACTTTCGCAGATGGTAGATGTTAGAGAGATATGATAGGTTTTAACACATGAAAAATACATGCCTTAAGGTTTTGTTTAAAAATAGAGCAACAGCAGCGAAACCCATTCTTTGGTTTCCAAAGCCCTAGGTTTGGGCTAGGATTTGCACAGATCTGGGTAAATGACTGTCTCAAACAACTAAAATGTCTAGTGTTGTTGGCTGATTCAAACAACTCATGTCATTCCAGAAGAAGGAAGCATTTGGGCTTTAGTCTGTGAACCTGAGGTAATACCTTGGTGGCATCTTTTTTATACAATAGAACTCTGGAATGCTTGTTCTGTGTACTTAGGTACTTTATGACCATGGGAATACAGAGTGCCAGATGTGCCAGAACCTTCAGGGCGCACTTGAAAATGTAGATTGACCTGATGTTCTGTTCAAATTCAAATTATAATTTCAGCCTTCAGTAATCTTGCCAAGTGTTTGCAAAAAATAAGAAATATATTTATGAGCTGTTTACCAATGTGTCTTCTTTGCTGTTCTTTCTCACTAAATGTTTTTCAACATGCAATTCTGTCAATGGACATTGAAGGACAGTAGGTCAGAAAAATCTTTGAAAAAATACATCTTTTGTCTACCAGAGGCAGAGTGTTCAGCATTTGGAAGAACAATTTCTGCTCTCTTGCCCCACTCCCTTCTGAAATGTTGTTGTAAGAACAAGCTGTTTCCATTTGAGATGAATTTTGACCTGGTGTTCTGCAGCCAGCCATCTGTGGCAGCTTCCTTGTTTTTAATGGATTGAGTTGGAGTTCCGTTGTCATTTCTCTATAGTCTATCTGACATACTGCTTTTACTTTCCCAGAGGAGAAGAAAAAACTGGTTCGAGAATTCGATGAGAAGCAGCGTGAAGCCAACGAGACGGTGAGTGTGAGGCTTCCGGCCTTCCTGACGCTGGAAAAACTGCTGCCTTAAAAAGGACAGTACTTACAGAAGTTACTTTTTTATGGATCCTATTCTGGCAGGCAGGAGTTTAATTTTTTTACCATTTGATGATTGATCTGATAGATGTGTCTGGTTTGTTAAGACTGTTATATAAATAGACTACATAAATGTAGACAAATATTCTCACGTGTGTTTTGAGGGGTTTTTGAGTGCTGCATTTTGATACTGCCTTCACTTTGTTTAAAAAAGTAGAGTGGTGGAGGTGCAATTAAAATTGCTAGAGGTTTTAGGGCAGGCATGTAGAGAATCTGCTGCTTTGGTCTTTTTATCGCCGTGCTGTCTTTTTTCATGTTCGTCTTAGCCTGTCTGATCTTTCTGTAGTAGTGTATAGGCTTGCTGGACAGCAGGTGATAAGGAAGAGCACCAAAAAAGCCATGTGACTTGTCTTTTAAAACAAGACATCATGGGTTAAGCTTTCTTTTCAATGTGCAGTTTGTTAGGTTATTTTTTAGTCACAGCTGAACATGATGCTTTATTCCCCTAACTTACTGGGGTTTATTGATGGGTCTCTCTAGGTGATGTATGAGATGTAGAGCTCCTACTGTCAAGAGAGCTCACGTTGGCATACAGCTTTAAGCATTTTGAATTTGTTACAACTGTCATTAGAAGTTGATGTGAAAATTCATGCATCCAGAATCTTGGGGCTGGCAAATCGTAACTCCAGTTGCCAAGCCTGGATGTTCAGAGCATGAATTAGTGCTGCACCTACCCATGCAGTAGATCTGAACGAGGAGATGACTGAGGTACTCAACATCTTGTTTACTCCAATCTTCAGTGATAACTTCTTTTCCCACATCTGTCAGGTTAGTGGACTGCCATGCCAGGACTGTGGGAGTAAATTCCTTCCTTCAGGGGATGACCAAGTTCATGACACATAAGAAACCTGAACATACATCTATGGGACGTGGTGAGATGCATCCTAGAGTCCTGAGGGAATTGGCTGATGTAGTTACTAAGCCACTGTCCATGGTATTTGAAAAAGTTGTAAGAGTCAGGTGAAGTCCCAGGTGACTGGAAAAAGGGGATTGTACCCATCTTTAGAAAGGTAGAAAGAAGGACCTTGGGAACTACTGACTTGTCAGCCTCAGCTCTGTGCCTGGGGAGGTCATGGAACAGATCCTTCTGGAAGATAGCTAAGGCACATGAAGGACAGGGAGGGAAGGTTTGGGACAGCCAGCAGAGCTTCAACAAGGACAAGTCTTGCCTGGCCAAGCCAGTGGCCTCATTTGATGGAGTGACTCCACTGTACAAGGGAAGGGTGCAGGCATCATTAATCTGGACTTCTGTAAAGCCTTTGCCCTGGTCCTCCCCAGCATCCTTCTCTCTAAACTGGAGAGACATGGACTTGATGGGTGGATAAGGAATCCACCTTATCCTTGTGGATAAGCAGTTGGTTGGATGGTCACATCCAGATGGTGGTGGTCAACAACTCATAGTCCTGGATGTGAGGGACAAGTGATGTCTCTTGGGGTCCATACTGGGACAGGTGTTATTTAATATCTTCATTAATGACACAGACAGTGGGATTGAGTGCACTCTCAGCAGGTTTGCAGATAACACCAAGCTGAGGGTGCATTTGCCACACCTGAAGGATGGGAGGCTATCCAGAGGGACCTGGACAAGCTCGAGAAGTGAGCCATGGGAATCTCATGAGGTTTAAGAAGACCAAGTGCAAGGTCCTTTAACTGGTTTAGAGCAACCCCCAGTACCAACACAGGCTGGGGGATGAATGCATTGAGAGCAGCCCTGCCCAGAGGGACTTGGGGGTGCTGCTGGGTGAGAGGCTGGACATGACCCAGCCATGGGCGCTCCCAGCCCAGAGAGCCAAACGTGTCCTGGGCTGCATCCAAAGCAGCGTGGGCAGCAGGGCCAGGGTGGGGGTTCTGTTCCTCTCCTCTGCTCTGCTCTGCTCTGCTCTGCTCTGCTCTGCTGAGACCCCACCTGCAGTGCTGCATCCAGCTCTGGGGTCCCAGCACAGGAAGGACAAGGACCTGCTGGAGTGAGTCCAGAGGAAGGCCATGAAGATTAGAGGGATGGAGCAGTTCTCATAGGAGGAAAGACTGAGACAATTGGGATTGTTCAGCCTGTAGAAGAGGAGGCTCTGGGGTGACCTTATTGCTCCCTAAAGGGAGCTACAAGAGAGTTGGAGGGGGAGGACAAGGGGTAATGACTTTAAACTGACAAAGGGTAGGGTTGGATTTGGCATTAGGAGGAAACTTAACTGTGAGGTTGGTGAGACACTTTCCTGGGAAGCTCTGGATGCCCCATCCCTGGAAGTGTTCAAGGACAGGTTAGATGGATCTTTGAGCAACCTGGTCTAGTGGAGGTGTCCTCGCCCATGGCAGGGGTGTTTGAACAAGGTTATCTTTAAGGTCTCTTCCAACCCAAACCATTCTATGATTAGGTCTCTGTTGTACAGAGATAGAAAGCTGATACCCATCCTATCAATGCTTAAACTATAAGAAAGTGAGAATGCAAATTTTGAAATGTAGAGTGATTTTCAGGGAAAAAACATCAAGCGTTTAAGCTTGAGAAGTTTTTTTTTAATTGAGTTGGTGTGTATCTGAAAATGCACATGGACTCAACAGCATTGGATAGTGTGGTGTACTCAGTACTAGATGGAGCGTGGAGTTAGGGGTTATCCCACTCAGCCAGTCCAACACAAACATGTGAATCCCTTCATCTGGTGCTGAGTTTTGAGTATGGCTGCTGCTGCAAATAGATTTGGTGCTTTAAAGAATAAACATGCTTTCTTTTGTTAAAGCTGCGGGAAATGGAGGAAGAACTGAAGTACGCTCCCGTGCCTTTCCGCAACCAAATGATGAGCAAAATCCGAGCGTACAGAAGAGACCTGTCCATGTTCCAGAGAGAGATGAGAAGCACAGATTTGGGATTGGGCCGCGCAAACCAAGGCGATACAAAACATGGAATCTTCGCCACAGAAAATGAACAGAGTGTAAGGATTAGATGTAAATTTTATTTAACATTGCTGTGATTGTGCAAAAGTGGTATCACAGATGTATTGTTCATAGTGTTTCTACTTTAAACCACTTCTGTGCTTTTATAACTCCTTGTATATCTCTCTACATGTAACATGAATATCTCAGAGAGGAGAAAGAACACCTGGAACTCAGAGGAGAACTTTTCTGTTCTAAGACAAAGATAGGAGATAGGAATGTAATCAAAATGGAACTCCTTGAAAGCCATTCAGTTGGTAATTTGCACAACATTCTGTACTGAAACTCTTAGTTTAATTATTCCCCTACAGAAGCAAAAACACAGAAGTGATGCTACTTAATGAAAAAAAAAAGAAAGGGTTAACTCACATAGCTCTAATCTCCAAAACTAGCAAAGTGTGAATTATACATTGTATAGGTTCTTTGGTAGAATTATCTTTTAAGTGATTTTAGTGTAAATAATTTCAAGAAAATACAAGGATTTTTCCTCTAGCACTTTTTTCACTGTGGTTTTGCTGCTACAATATAAAAAGTACACCAATTTCTTGTTTACCAGATAGGCTAAGGGATATCTGAGCTAATGAGACTGAATCTCCTTATTGTCTTCAAAGTGCAGTCATCTGTACAGAAAGTTCATGGAGGTGGGCTTTTCATTTTTCTGCTTTATGTGAGGATGGTTTGAGGGAGGTTTTTTGCTTAGTATTTCCTTCTGCTGTAGCTTGGGAAATTTTTGCATGTTTTCCTTTTGACTGATTTCTCTAAAACTTGAGAGCAGGGTGATAGATTAGACTTTCTGAAGCTTAAGAAAACACTTCATTTTGAGCTGCTTTCTGACCTCAAGGTTAGCAGCCATTCCTTATCCTCTAGCCCAGGCTACTGGCATGAAAAGAAGATCTTTGTTACTTAGCAGTCCATCTGTTAGTGCTGTTTGTTCCTAATCCTTTTGACTGTAAACTCTTAATTATCTCCCTGGTAACCAGCTGTGAAGTCGAAAATAAGGCTGAATTTAGATGTGAATGGAACTAGAAGTTCGCATCTGCAAAAGAAAGATACTATTTTCATGTAAATGTTCTTTGATGGAAAAGCAAATGGTTACAAAGACAGTTTTTTGGAACTGTTTTAACTCTTTAGTGCTGTATCATATTTTGAAATTCAACCAGATTTGGCCATAATCTTACAAAGTGAACAAAGCTCGGCCAAAATTAACTGGGCTGCATCAGTCAACATAAGAAGTATGTACAGCTAATACAGATGGATGGCTGATGGAGTCACATTCTAACTTTTTAATGTCAGAAGCCTAATACTTCTTTGTGCTTAATAGTTAAGCATCCCATTATTTTTCAGACTAACCTGCAGTCACAGAGGGTGCTGCTTCTCCAGGGCACAGACAGTCTGAACCGAGCCAGTGAGAGCATCGAGCGCTCGCACCGAATCGCTGCTGAAACCGACCAGATTGGCACGGATATCATCGAGGAGCTTGGGGAGCAGCGGGAGCAGCTGGAGCGCACCAAGAGCAGGGTGAGCAGGAAACTGGGCCCTCCTTTGAAACAACCTGATGTTACTTTACGGTGAGCTGCATGCCAGTAATTCCTCTCAGGGACCTTCCTAGGTGTAGTAGTCCGACTGGATATTTTTACAGACCAAATTCAGGCTGCCACATTTCTATTTGTTCTCATAAAAGAAAAATAATTAGTGTAGAAGGGTCCAAAGCATGGTGGTCAAATGTCTGCTGCTGTGTCTGTGCAAGACAGGAGATTAGACCTATAGGTCTGCTAGAAAAATAGCATTAGTGAAAAAGTCGCAGATTAGAAAATTGTTAAGGAATTGCCTTGTCACTAGATAACTAGTAAAAGTTAAGATTTTGGAAGCAGTTAGCAAGTTTTTGTACTGAAAATAAATTCAGTAGAAGGGTAATTACTTAATTACTAGTTTTCCAATATTTCAGGGAGGGAGAAAATGTTGTCAGACAAGATGCCTATTCCTCATCCTTGGTTCAAGAAGCTCTGCTTCTGCTGTGAAAGCTTCAAACACTAGTTCACTTGTTTTGTTTACACACGTATGCAAAACTGCCAATTTGACTTTTGAACTAACAAACTGATGGGATTTTCTCTATGTCCAAGGGATCCCAAGTATAGAGCTTTTGGGTGAATGACTTTAGGGGACGCCGAGTTTGGCAAATAAGCCCACTCAGCCAAAGCAAAAAGCATACCCCTGCTTTTGGGAGTTCTCTCTACTTTTTGCAACAAACCCTGTAGCTTTTTCATTTAAGTACTTCTGTAATTTCAGTCAGAATTTGATTTGTCCTGTTCCAAAATCTGGGTTAGAAAGCAGGAAAGAAAATTGATCTTAAGATTTGTAGGTATAGTTTTTGTCCTTTAGCTAAATAAAAAAATATTACAGTGCTTCAGGTGTCACAGTCTCTCAGGAGATCGTTCATGGGAGCATAGAATTGTTTAGGTTGGAAAAGGCCTCAAAGATCATTGAGCCCAACGGTTAACACTGCTGTGTTCATCACTGAACTATATCTGTGACTTCTATTGTGAGCCTCTTAGGCAATGAATTGTGGATTTGTGTGGACCACACATTCCAACTGGAAGCAGACTTTCTTCTTGTTCTTTCATAGTGAAGATTGGAAATCTACTAAGCTCCAAACGGACCTGATAGTTTTCTTCCCAGCTTTGTCCAGTCCATCTCAGTGCAAAGAAACATACAAGCAGTTTTGCAGTTTAGGGCAATACCTTAACTACCTTAAACTACAGAGGAATTGTGCAGGCAGGTGTCTGTGAGATAAGTGACCTCATTTACACTTCACTTCTCTAGAAGGTTTGGAAGTGGAATATTAAAATCTTACCTGGAGACCAGGGGCTATACATCAGGAATCATGTCTGTGAAGCAATACCTTTTTTAGTTGTCTGTAACTTCTCTTCATTACATGCTTCTTACTAGCTGACTGGGTATGCTGGGCAGTTAATTTCTGGGCAATACAAAGCTGAAGTGGATTATCCATTAACAGCTCAGAGCTTGTACCCACTGGGTCACTTAGACCTGTCAGTGCAACACAGTTCTTTCTTTGATAAAACTTGAGCAGCATTTCAAACAATTTGATATGCATTGGGGTGAACACATCAGTAACACTTTCTTCTGGTGTTAACAACTGGAATAATGAAATGAATCTTAATGAAAGAAGCTAATACCAACTTTCTGATATTTGTATATTAATTAAAGAGGCAGAAAGTGGCCTCAAATTGTATATCTTTGTATGTATCTAAGGGAAAGTATATATTGTAATAAGCTAGCCAAAACTCAATTTTCTTCATGTGGGAAGTTATTCACATAACTTACTTTATACAGTTTTCACAGACCTCGTATGCAACACCTATTGGTTGGTATTTTCTTACCACTTCATTTTTTGATCAGGTGATTTGTGTGTACGTGCTAAGATTCAGGTTGTTTACATTTTTCCTTTATGGGTTCTCATGGAACAGATAGTATTGTTTATACAGATGCACTTACTTTTCAACCCAAGAACAGCTGTTGTGTTAACGAACCTTTCATACCAAGATTGTTTTTACATGGGAACTTGCAAATTGCTTAACTACACTTGGAAGAGATGACTGGCTAGCTATTAATTTAATAGAGCAGGCCTGATTTTATGAGGCCTTTCTTTTCTAGTTCTTCTACCTTTTACAACAAGGACACACAAAAATCTTAATTTCTTTTTAGAAAAGAGGCAAGTTCCAGCTGGTATTGTGGGTAGAAGACAAAGTTTTGTCTCAGTTTTGAGAGTATGTGGTCATCCTTGGTCCTGTAATTCATTGCAGCATTTCAACACCAGTTGCTTTCACATGCATCTTTCCAGAGTTGATGTGCACTTGTTTAACTGACATGTAACTTCTGTCTCTCTTCAGCTGGTGAACACAAGTGAGAACTTGAGCAAGAGTCGCAAGATTCTACGCTCCATGTCCCGGAGGTGAGTGGTGACTGACAGCAGCCTGGGACAATGCTGCCTGCTGGATTTAGGGGAAAAAAAGAATATCAGCCAGGACTGAAGGGAGGTTTTAGGGAATGTGCACATGGTAATTTGTGTATTTTCCTCTCTGGCAATTTCTTAACAGAGTACAGGCTGTTGAATAGCACTTGAATGTGTGCTGTTCGGTCAGGATGATGTGGGGTCTTTAACCATCCAAACGGCAGTGAGGACAGAAGCAATTTACAGTGAATTGCTCATGGTGCCTTCAGATGCTATTCCTGCAGGTTGGGAAAAGCTGTGCCATAAATCACTCCGGCATTGAGCAAGGTAGATGCCTGATGACACAGACAAATCTATGCCTTAGAGCAGTTAGTCCCAAGCTGGCCCATGAGACACTTTGAGCCAGACCGTGTACTATTTTGATGGCTAAAACCTTTGCTTCTTAAGTGGATTTGTAGTTCAGCTATATTGCTTAATTAGCCTTAGAAAGCCAGTTCATAGATTGTATTCCCAGTAGGTACTGTATAGCCTCACAACTTTTCTTTTATATCCATTGCTAAAGGAAGTTGTGATAACTGTTTACTTTTCAGTAGTAAAAGTATTTTATTATTTTGAGATTTTTGTTTTCCTTCAACAACATGGTTCAATTAAAAGCACCACAATGAGGGTTTTAGCACAGGACTTCAGGTATTGTTTTCCCCTTTGCGTAACTGAAGGAGTAGGCACATAAAGTGCAATGATCTGCCTTCTGTGGGACAAGGGAAGAGGAACAGAACTGCTGTAAGAGGAGATATAAACAGGATTTCCAGGAAAACAGGACTAGTGAACTATTGAGTTTGGCCCTTTCTGCTTGTTAAGAGCTTTTTGAAAAGCACAGTCTGGTCTTGCTGAGACAGGGAAGGTAAGATGGTGATCTGGATCTAGAATCTGCTTTTGTAAACAAGGTGAAAAAAACCAAACCTTGGATTTTTATTTTTAACTCTAGAGTAATCACAAATAAGTTGTTGCTGTCAATTATCATCATCCTGGAACTGGCCATCCTAGGAGGTGTGGTCTACTTCAAGTTTTTTCGCAAGAAATGAACCTTCATGACCAAGATGAGCTTTTCCACTGATGAGGAACAGGATGGGCTATCTGCTCCCTTTGACTGTCTGAGGGTTGAACTGAATCATGAGACAGCACATTCAACTGAAAACTGTACTGACACTTGAAAGACAGAGAATGGGAGTAAAAAGAAACAGGCTTGAACTACTGGTAAGATTAATAAGAAGGTAATAAATATTTTATTGTCTCATTTTGTATATACTTAACTAAATGAATAAATCTTGGTATGTAATAAAGTAACCACTGATCAATGGAAAAGCTAGTTTATTTAAAAAGTGAGAAGTTAACAGTATTTGCCAAGTGTTGACAATCTATCCACTCAAGTGCCTCAGCAGAGCTCTGTAATGTCCAATATATCCAACGCTTTGGGTTCTTAAATCCTCACTTGCTGTTCACTGTCAGATTCATCTGGAGAGCTGGGTGTTGGGAGTTCATCAAAAGCGATGTGCGCTCCTTCCCTTGTCTGCCCAAAGCACGTTGCTATCACATCGACTGCAAGGCGAGCAGTTGCTTTCACTGCCTCTTGAGAAGCTCCGAGCAGTGGATTGACTTCAACCATGTCTACAGCTGAAAGCATTCCTGTGAAAATGATTTGCAGCTTTGTTACTCTGACAAAGGGTACAGTCTTCTGCAAGGTTTTGCTCATAGCCTTTTAATTCATTGTAGCAAGTCTGGTATTTGAGTTTGTGACCCAGTCTACCCCTTAGACAAGTGAGATTGGCTCTCAAGCGAGGGATGAAGTTATTGTTCTCAGATGCAAATTTGTGTGCTTAATTTGGTTCTTTTTTACATCATCACTACCTCACTCATTTGTGTTTTCAGCATTCAGGAAAAATGTGTGATGTTCCATACATATTTATGAGAGGAACGTTTTTTCTCTCAGTCCAAAAATGAGGGGTTATAAACCAGTCTCACCTCGTATTCTTTTGCCATCCTATTCACGAATCTATAGATTATTGTCTGGTTGGGATTTTTTTTAACCTTCTTTTACTGCAAATAATATTGTTTAAACATATTAAATAAAAACTTGATGGTAATAAGATAAAAAGTCCTCATATATTGAGTCAACTGCAGTACATTTTATGAAAGCTTAATTTGTTAGTTTTGAATCCTAGAAGGGAACTTCAAACTATTTAAGCTGGTGTGCACCCATTTTTGTATTCCAGAGACTCATTTTCACATCTTGCCTCCTGTTTAGGATTAGGTAACACTGTTACACATTTTTCACATTAGTTGTTAACATACTGTGTATTTTACTTTGTTTTGCTAAGCTGAAGTTGTTGTTGGTTAAGCTGCTTCCAACACCAAGGGAATTGCCCAACCACAGGATGACTTCTTCCCTTACTGAAGGCTGAACTGACTTTGCAGGCACCTTTGCTTTGACTACACTTACTATCTATTTACACAGGAAAAACATAACCAGTATGAGCTCTGGGTACTTTGTTCTGTCCTTACTTAGCCCCGTACTGCTGGTCAGCTCCTACCTGTGTTGTGTATTTCCTCTGTGATGTACATGCCTTCTCTGTAAGTTAATCCACCTAGAACAGGAGTCCCCGTTGCTGGAGCCAGTGAGGGATCAAAAGCATCAATGTCAAAACTCAGGTGAATTGGTCTCTGTCTCCTGAGACACAATAAAACAAGAAAGGCAAGCTCAGAGCCTTAAACTTTTTCTACATGCATTTCTTACTGTCCAGGCTAATCAGCAACGTAGCATCAAGCTCCTTGAACCATGTCTCATATACATTAAAAAAGCATCTACTTCAGTGAGAATTTGGCTGAAGATAAATACTTTAGTTTAAACCATCTTAATAACTAGAATTTGTCATCTTAGTGGAATGATGTAGAGAAGTGTATGATACAATCCAGCCTTTTCTCCTTTTGTACAGAAAGCTAGGGTGAAGGCTGAAACACTGATGTGGCATGGCAGCTAGGATGGAGGAAGCATCAAGCTCAAAGGATTTCAGTGACAGTTCATCAAGATGAGCATTTTTCAAGTCAATGCTTAAAGGCTGTCTCCAAACCCTGCCACACAGCCTAACTGCTGAAGTAGTAAAGGATAATCTCAAGCCTAAAATATTACGATATCATCTGCCAGCTGATGACAGCTTAATAAACTGGACACTGCTTGTCACTCACATGAATTATTTAAGTGGTAGACTGCATACTTCCAACTTACTGCAGATGCTCAGTAAGGAGAAGCATCTGGATTGCCATCGTCTTTATTTGGCACAGCTGCAGCTAGGAAGGGTGAGCACACCTTTAGAAAACAGCAGCATGCAGCACAGGTTCTAACCTTGGGAGAGGTTTACCCTTTCTAACTGACCCTCTCCCAGCTCCTAGATTTGCATGATTTGCTTCCTGACCTGGTTCCCCATACTGGAACAAGGGTTGCAAGGGTTAAAGTGAACCTCACCAGCTGCACTGGCACTGGCAGCCACCATCAGGACATCTTGTGTGAGCAGTCCAAGGAGGAAGCCATCAAATGCTTCCACCTCCCATACCAACTCATTTCAAGTTGCTGTATGTATTTTTTAAAGTATACTGTGTGTCCTGCACTCTGAGTTGATTCAAACATCTTGTCAAACTGCAGAAAATGCAGAATTACTTAACAGAACCAAACAGTATAAAACAGAGCCACAACTGTAGTGAGTGAACATGTAACCTGTCTCAGCCATTTGCCAAACACTGAAATGGTTCCAGTGCTGAGACTTTCCTAAATACTGGATACTGTAACAGTTCATGGCCACCTTACATCAAGTGACCTTCACTTAAGTAACTTTAAGGAAAGATGTTCAGCAAAAGTGGTTTAAATTAGATAATAGTTTGTTACCTGCCCATCAGTTGTTCAAAGGTTCTTTCCATAACTTTCTGAATTCCAAGGCGATCAATATCCCTCATGGAAAAATACTGGATGTCAAAGTTCTTCAAAATATAGCTGTGAAAATATTATTTAAAAAACAATCATTACTGTTTTGAGCTGTCCTTAAATGGACATGCCCTAAAATGTCCTTCTGGACATGTTCAAGCTCATTATTTCAGCCTTTACAAAAACCATTTAATCTAAACCAACTTACTACTCAGCAGGATCCACATCCCTCAAACCAATGTACACAATATCAGATGCTGAAAGGCAGGGCTTTAGCCAGGAAAAACCAGGAAGTTGTGGTACCTGCAAGCAAAGGTTTGGTATTAAGTCAATTTAATGACACACCTAACAAAACACTATTTAATGCTTCCCTGAAAACTTTGTATTGATTTATAGCAACCTTTCTCTCTCTAAATAGAGAAACTTCTGCACTTGAGGGTTTGCTGATGTAATCAGTTCTTACCTTCATTCCTATGTTCAGCTCAGGTAAAGTGATATGACTTTATCTGAGTTGAATGTTAATGGGTGAAGTTTTTAACTCTTTTGCATTTTCCAGTTTGAAGAGGAGGAGGACTAAAAAGCCCAAATCCCCAAGCAATAGGTAATTTGGATCAGTGGTAAGGAGGAATGCTAAAGTAGATACCCAGATGCAGATCACTTACTTACACAGGGCACTTAATGGTGATGCTCTGTAATCTCCCCAGTACATTATGTGTAGGTGGAAGAATGAAAACCAAGGCACCTGTATCTTTTTAGGAGAACTACCAAAGTCATGCAAACTTACAAAAACAGTACTAAAGATGGATGAATTCAAAGTGGGAAGTTTAAAAAAAAAAAAAAGGAAAAGAGTGGGGCAAGAAGTTGGGCCTCCACAGTGAGCTACATCATACTGGCTTTTGATGCAGAATTGAAGGGAGTAGGTCTAGAACAGCAGCTGAAAGATTATGAAGTCATAGTTTTTCTGCTTTGGTAATTAAGTAGTCATGGTATGGAATTATAAAACCATTCAGTTAGTAATACCTACTAACTTTAAGAATGATTCAAATTAACTCAAATTGCTCTTCTCCCAGCTCTGAAAATGGCTACAGTCAACACAGATGTCAAGCAGCTAGAAGGTTTTATTTCCCTCTTAGACTTCTGAATTACTAATTATATTCTAATTACAATATTAGATGTTTTTAAAGGTTAACACACCCATAGCTATATTTAATTACATTAGGTTAAATTTGCACAGATTCTAAAAGTATTTGCTACTCTAGGACAATGACCTGAAACTTCTCCAGTCATAAATTAAGAAGAGGGATAAATTAATTGGAGACCACTAGGAAAAATAAATTTGGGATTCAGAAATAAATTCTGCAAAACCCATCACCACACTATAAACTGAGCATAGTAATGATATTGTCAGATACTCTCTAGTATCAATGACTCAGTGGCTTTAATACTGCAATTTCAATTACACCTCTTTGTTTGTAAATAAATAAAATTGAATGTATTAATTGCCTTTGACAGGTTCTTTGCTTTGTTACAATGGAAAAGGAGTTGCTGACAGTAAAGGCAGAGGTGTGCAGGCATTGTCATGGGAAGGTATTAACAGCAGTTTGTGAGTTTGGATGATTCCAGGAGCCCTGAAGAAGTCAGGAAAGGAGGATGATTTTTTTTTTTTTTGTCCCATTATCGACTGACTCAACTGCTGTACTGGATGAGAGTAAGAGGGTGAGCCATATGCACTTCTGCACACATAATGGTTCACTCCAGAGAGTCAGAGGGGTATTAGCCAGACAAACCATTGTCAAAGGCACATTCTGCTACCACTAAAGAGCTGTTTAAAAATTCATACTGTGCTAGAAGCCTTATGCTACCAGCAGGAGTTGTGTTGGTTTTCCCCCCTCTAAACAGGAATACAGTAGGGTAAGAAAAACCCCCTGAGTGAGTGCACACACCTGTTTGTGCACCAGCATAGCCAGGCCTTGTGTGAGCTGCTTCTGCACAGGCACCCAAATTGCTGGAGTTGAGGTGGGCTTATGACAAGATCCCATAACCAGCACCATGCCGGAGTAGCTTGCCACTAAGCATAGCCTAATCTTATTCTTTCTTCACTACTGCTGCTCACAAGAAAGGCCTGCTCCCCCACTGACCCCAGAAAGCTCACAGGTATTCTTTAAGCATGTCAAAACCCGCCAGTAATTGTAAAAAACTACTGCTTTTCTGTGCTGCTCAAGAACTGGAACCCAGTGGACCAGTATCTCCTCCTTCCTCAGCTATCCCAGAACTTTAGTTTTGTTCTGTTCCCGCCGAGCCATAAACTGTTCACCTTAGGTGAGCTCTAAAATTCACATTTTCTCTTACCTCCCTTGAGAAAGTGGATACAGTTGTCAAAAAGAAAAAAAATATCACCCCCTTTAACTCGTGGGCAAAAAGGTGGAAATACAGTAATTATTTTTTAGATTAATTTTTTTGTGTTCGGGGGTGTTCCAAAAAGGCCCATTAGTTTTGCATTACTTAGGGAATTCCAACACATTTGTAGAGATGACATAAGAATGACTAGAAAGAGTAAAGTATGTAAAAGCAACAAATGATTCTATTGACTTGTGGATGGAAATCACTCAAAAGAATTTGCAAGAGAAAAAGCAGAAGAGCTTTATGAGATAACTGCAGTATTGCCATGCTGAACAGGAACCAATGCAGTGGTATCTTCAGTAGCCACACAGATGTGAACATGCTTGTTCTTGCTTGGAAAGGGCATACTTCTAGCAACACAGCACCCCAAATTTGTCAGAGAGAACTGAGAAATTTAGGAGTAATAACTAGCAATGCAGAGTGCCAAAATAAAGCAGTCAGGTTTTCTGCAGCTCCAGCATCCATTCTCAAGATGCAAGTTGCTGATCCTGCTCTCACTCTCCAGCCTGAGCTTCAGCAGAAGCAGATGGTTTGTATCAAAGTTCCTACTGCAGAGGACTTGGCTGTTGACTGCACAGGTGTTGAAGGTCCCTGTACAGGGTGACACAGCCTACAGCTAAGCCAGGCAGGGTACACAGGCCTTAGGTCAACCTACTGTTCAGCATCTTGACAGCAGCAAAAATGGGCTATGCACATTCCATGTGCCCCAGGAAACAGCTCTTTTTGATAACTTGACCTCTCTCCAAGAAAAAGGCTCTCTTTAAAAGCTCACTGCAAGCAGTAACAGCTATTTTGATTTGTAATATTTACAGTGGAGCCAACGCCAGAGCAGCCAGTTAGGAGAGATCATACAGGAACAGCCCCTGTCAGGCCCCAAGGTTGTCAAAACATGGAAGAGCCAAATTAAGCAGAAGCAGCGTGCAAGGTATGCAGGAACCAGCTGTTCTGGAGGTGAGCTCAGCTCTCACAGGCTGGGCTGGGGGGAGGTTCCTGCTCAGCTGGTAGCAGTGCTGCCATTGCCCAGCCTGGGCAACAACCCTGCTCATGACACAGGAGCAGCACCAGTCAGCTGCTGTGTGCAGCTCACTGTACAGCCCACAGGGGTGCAAACACAAAGAAAAGCTTTCTCTCGTGTTTCTATTGCGTCTGTATCTGTGTTTACATGTGTTTGTGGCACTTGTATGTATGTGTGCATGTATGTGCATGCACACACACAACAATACAGTTTCTTCCTTGTACTCTGATAGGAAAGGTCTGCATTTGCAGCAGGTAAGAAAGGACCTTACATCAGCAATGGTGCAATGCTCTGAGGTTGCCATGTAAGATAGCTACAATCAGAATACTCACTTTATCTTGAAGCTCCCTCAGGAGAAATGAGAGAGGTTGTCCATGGAGGCTTCCAGACTGAGTTGTGAGAGGTGTGTTGATATCAGCATGTGCATCCACCCAGATCACTCCGAGGTGTGGGCACTGCCGTGCATGGCCACTGACAGAACCGAGTGCCAAGCTGGAAGCACAGCAGCAAAATCTTTAGTCACCATTTCTCCTTCATAACAACTACAAGGACAATGGGCAGTCTCTCAGCTTCAGTCAGCCCCATCATTACATTTCCACACATGAGACATCTGTGGCAATAAAGGGAGCATCCCATACAAACTACCACTGCTTTGACCAGGAGGCCAAGTAACTCTACAGGGCTATAGTGAGAGATAACCCAGAGCTCTCTGCTGTCACCTTTCCCACACACTTAATCATCACCTGCTCTAGTCCAAACACTCCAGAAAATCTAGCCTTTTATTCTAGTCATGACACCTTCCCCCACAATTCCTTCTTACATGCCCTACCATCTTCAACCAATTCTCAGACACCAAAGGTTAGTGAAAAAGAGGAAAAAGATTCATGTTGTAAGATCTATTGCAAAATTGTCTGTGTGTAAGCATTACACATTCCTAAGAAGTGATGGGCAAAAGAGACATGTCACTAAACATTCAGCAATAAAGAAACTGAGCAGTTCCTCTGAAGAACCTGATGACACAAACTTTCCTAACGAGGAAAACCTCAATTGTGTGTCTTCACAACTGATCACAGACCAGTCTGGAACTAAGCAGTTCTGTCGAAGAAGCTCAGGATTTGTATTTGTCTTGTATGTTCCACCCTAAAAGCCCATCCCTAAGGTACTGCCAGAAAAGGACATTCAAGTTGTTCCCCCAGTCTCTTTTTTTTTTTTTTAAATTAAATTCTTGCACTCCCAAGTGTCAACCTGCAGCATGAACCAGTAGTTGTTTTTATGTCAGCTCACCTGTGATCACCTCCTAAAGTCACACATCTGTGTCCAGCAGCTACTGCTCTGCTCACTGCATCAGCCAGCATCTGGCTGGCCAAGCCCACCGACCGTGGGTATAAAACCAGGTTGTTGTACAGTTCATCGTTGGGAACTTGAGTGAAATTCAAATCTCCAAAGTCGTGCACTTGGCATCCTGGGAACACAGCAACAAAAGGAGAAAGTGACTTATTTAAATACCTTCCCAGGGAAATGTTCAAAATCAGTTGGGCAGGTATGAAAGGAACAACAGGAAAGGAATGGATCCATTTGACTATTTGCATGGTATGCAAACTGTCACAGCATTACAAATTAGAAAGCTTAAGACAACATTATCAGCTTAAGACAGCTTTAATTTAGCAATGAGTTATACCAATCATAAAAAGTCACTTAGAAAAGGTTTAGATTTTTTTATTATTTCATGATAAATTCTATCATGAAAAATTATAGAAATTGCATTGCATTGCAATCTTCCTTCCCATTTAGACAGAGATTGTATACATTCTCAAATAAGCTCACTTACTCAGAGATGCTGAGGACTACACATTTCACCAATTACAGCTATTTTACATTTTTAAGGGCCCCAAAAATCCAGGCACAAAAGTGCCAAGTAACAAATAATATAATTTTCTTTCAGTACTTCCGGGCAACTCCATAGAGGATTCACTAGTGCTTTGTTAGGAGAACTCATCCATTTTCTCAACACAAGATGTTCCAGAAGGCATTTAAATTCTGGGACTTTGATCCCAAAACTCTTTGAGATCCTTTCATTGCCAGTTACAGCCTGACTGGCTGTTGAACCTGAGAGCATTCTGGGTGTAAAACTCAGCCTTTCCTCTCAGAGATGCTCAGTTTGAGACAGACCTCACACTGCAGGCTGATGAGGGCAGTAAAGGCCCCAAGGTATTTACAGCTACAGCAACAGTGGCTTAGTAAGACCACCCTGAATACCAGTCATGTCTGGGCCCCTTTGCTCCTCAGAATCACTCCTCAGTCTGTTTGCAGTTCAAAGCATCCAGGCCAAAGCTTGACATTTTGCCTTTAGCCATCATGTGCTTAATGGGACAATTTGAAAAATTTAAGGCAAGTCAACATGAAGAAACAGCCTACTTAGGGCTCTGGGTTCCTGCTTAATTTCCAGTAAGCCATTAGTCTAAAGTCTAGGAAACTGGCTCTCTGAATTTTCTTGGTGGATATTGCATAAAAGCATAGTTGAGACATACATGACTTCTCTATATTTCAAAAGGAGTTTTGACTCGTGAAATGAATGCAGGAAAGTTACTGAGGCACTTGTGCAGATCTGGTGCTAGGAAATAGGCAAGCATACATTTTCTGCCAGGGACACAGGTGGGTAGATACTGGAATATTTGCAAATACTCCATTATCATATCAGCTGAGCACAGCTACTCAACAAAGGATTGAAGAAATGTCTTAGCAACTCTGAAAACACATTCTCTGCAGTGACTTAAAGCAGTAAGCAGGACATACTTTCTGAAGGCAACACAGGTACCCAATTGCTTTTTTTCCCCTCCCATGTTAAAAGTTCTTTTTTTTTAACTTTTAACTTTGTATCATCCTGCAAGGCTACTTCTTCCACATGTAAACACTGCTACACATTTCAAAGTTTGATGAAAGTACTTGAGCATGCCTAGGAGACAAGTTTTGGAGGTAAGACTTCAATGGGTATCAAGACCTTTTGGAGATACTCTTGTACAAGGGAATGATGCCTTTGATATAATATCTCTGACATCTGCGTGAAATAAATCTTGAGTTGGGAGCCATGTGCAGTGAGTTACACATTGCAGGACAACACATTACACATTGCAATGGAAGAAAGGATTACAACTTAGGTTTTAGTCTCTCCTACAGGACACAAAAGCACATGGCAGTAATTTTACTCATTAAAAAATGAAAACCAGCTTCCTTTAATTCTATCACAAAGCTCCACCTTCAGACCAGTATAAAACAGAGCCAACCATGCCATCGTTCCTTGCACTTGAAGGACTCAGTTAAAATTCTCCAGTTTATGCTCAAGGCAGGCCACACATAGCAGATTCAAGCAAGCGTGTTTAGAGAAGTAGCAAGTGTTTAGTAATTTCTGCTTTACCTTGCCCACCTCCAAGTCCCCACTGCAGGCAAAAAGACTTGGCTCAGTTCCTGTATAAAAAACCCCATTTGTTTCTTAGGATTACACCAAGTTTATACAGCTTAATCACTTTTGCAGTCCAGAATTCTGCAATCTTGTCCACTTTTTGAACACATGGTACTCATCTTTCCCTCTGATTATTTTCACAGAAAAGCCTAATGTCTGTTAAAGACAATAGATGCCTTCAGTTTTTGTTGCCATCTTCTAAAGTTCAGATAAGGTTCATGAACCTTGTAGCAGTTTTTCTCAGCTTTGTGCATCCCTTGTCTCTAGGCCCACTGTTTTTATGTGCTTGCAGAGGACAGCTCAGGTTTCCCAGGGTGATAAGGAATGTTTTCAGCCAGCTAGCCAAAAGCTATCTGATTAAGATACAGTTAATCTTAGGGGTACACACTAATCCAATACTCAAACATTAACATCTTCTCTTACTACTATTTCTTTTAATGGTGCCTAGTGTTTTGAAAACTGGGATTAAATTACCTTAGGGCAAAGGGAAAGCTTAGTGAATAGATAGTGTACAGAGAAAGAAATTCACAGTACTTAGAAATGCCATGTATCCCAAAGTGTGGGAAGTGTATGTGCATGTGAACACACAGGTTTTCAAATAACCAGATACTTGAGATGAAATCAACATGCACATTTGTCATAATGGTACTGAAAAAGGACAAACAGTTTAATACATCAATAACTACTTTAATAATTTGACATAGCTTCTATATAGAATCTCAGCTATTAGTCTAAAATGTAAAGACCTGAATTGTTTTCCATTTCATCCACCTGCTTGCATAGATTTAAGTTTATTTCTTAAAGCAGAGTTCTCTCAACGACATTTTTGTGCACAGAAACTGCTCAATTGATAGACATGCTGTACAGCTGTGCAATCTGGGGCATTTTGCTGTTATTTGGCCATTAGTGAAAGATTATAAAATCTACCTCACCAAGCAATATCCACTTACTTTCTTTGGTAGCTGGGACACTCTTTATTTTATATAGACACTAATACTTATAAACAAAACAGTTTTCAAAACCAGCACCAAAAGTTAACATGAAGAATATATGGGGCCTTTTAAAAGGCAGTAGATTCAAGCTCTGAAAGGTAGAAAAAGCTATGGGCAGATAGGAAAGCCAGCTTCCTTACATTCATTAGAAAGCACAGCATCCACACCATTTGCCAGTGAAGCAGATCAGGCCTAGCCAGGATTAAATTTCTTTTAAATTGAAACACACCATAAGTACCATACAGTACTTAAGGAGTAAACAGCACATACATTTTGCAGGTAACTAAAGAATATGAAATTAAATGTGATCAGAAGTCTTTTGTTCACACTTTTAAGCCCTAACAGAAATGACCTGCAAATGAAAGATATATTATGTTTGATTCATTAGTCAATTATCAACAGTGGAGGAAGTTTATAACAACCAAATACATACAAGTCAGCTCCACCAACACTCTGGCTCAAGCAGAGATCCCTTTTTGAAGTGAGGAAAAGAAAAAAGCAGGCCTGAATAATCTATTTCTGTAAGAGAAGCTTGAAAGAGATAGAAGTGAGCTAAAGGTGTCAGTCTGAGTGTGAGCACACAGTATAGTTACATAACTAACACATGCACAACACTCCTGTCAGAATGGAAAGGCAGCATTGACAGCTCAGGAGTGCAGTCCTCAGTGGTTCAATGCTCCCCTTTTCATCAACAGAGGTGCCTGGGTGCACACTGCAGCCAAAAAATTAATAAATTAGCTTGACATAGTTTGTACAGTATATCATTCCCAGGGTAATTTCTTTTGACCGGAACAGGTTAGGGAAAGATCACACAGGCATTCAACCTGCAGAACAGTGGATGGACAGCTGTCATTTATCCAGTCTGCACAGCCAGAATCTTACTTGTATCAGGTAGAACAAATCCTCATTTTTCCTACTTGGGAGCCTTAGACTTAAAAAAATCCCCAAACAACAACAACATCCTAAAAAAAACCACACCACCAGCAGTTCTCTGAATGCCTTTTCAAATAAGCTATTAACGTATCACTCATGCTCAACTCAGTGATGCTTATAACTGGGACATAGGATGTCTTTTAGCAAGCTGTATGACAAGTCTGAAGTTCACTTCCTATCATAAGCAAAATACACACAGACAGCAGTTACTACAGTAATTTCCCTGCACAGATTTAGAGAATTTTCTTCTGTAAAAACAGGCAGCTCATGTCAGGTGGCATTTAATTGGAAAACATCTAGACAGCAGCAGGGACAGCCTCCCCCCACATCCTCCTCTACCAGGAAATTGCACCAACAACAGAAGCAGCAAACTGATAGTAGGAGACTCAGCTTTCCAAACTCAGGCTGTTTGCTGACATTGCCCCATGGCACATTTACATGATAAATATAACAGCTCTGCAGGGCAGCAAATGGGAATTGGAACAAAAGCTCAAGGAACATGGAACAGAACTGATCTCCCAACACTGCCAGTTTACACTGGGTATTTATGAACTGGACATTAAAAGAAAACAAACAACCAAACCAAAACATAAATGAATGGGAAAAGTAAATCAATCCTCTTCTGGGTGAACTACTGTTAAAGGAATTTGGAAATCCCATAGTTACTCGACCTTCTTTCATACTATGTTATATAAAGCTGCTCACATGGAAGCATCATCCCTGAAAACTGTTTTCTCAGATTATAGCACCATTTACTAAATCACCACAAACACGGAAAGGCTTTTTGGGATGCAATGACTATTATGAACAATGTTTATAGGCAAACTACTTCCCATGAATGAAACCAAGTTACCATCCTTCTTTTCAGTATAAACCCATTGGCATGTGGTGGGGACTTTGTAATCCTTTCTCAGAGACACTGGCAAAATGTTACACAACAGCAAACAAATGATTCAATTCATTATGACCAGAGCATTCTGAAGCTTTTTTTTTTTTTTTTTTAAGGCAGTTTTAACCCTCCAGAATTATCCAGGACGTGTGTGTGTTACAAGTACACAAACAAAGTGCATACTTTCATTTTACATGAATAGGAAATTAGGCTAGCAAAGTTCCCACTGCAAGAGACAGACTTCAGCAGCCTAATTTAATCATAACCCTCTTGCTAGAAAGTTCATTACACAGCATCGACTTCTCTTTAAACTGAATAGGTATCTGCTGGAGGAAATCTACTAGATACATAGCTGATGGCTCAATAGATACTTGTCAGCTCAAAAATTTCACTTCCTAAAAGGCAAGTTCTTGTCTGAGAAATTACCATCCTTTTATACTTTGAAAGGTCTGGTTTAAGACAAAGTTTCTGTAGCTGTACATATTTTAAAAGCTTCATCTCTTACAAAAGCAAGAAGCAAACCCAATTCCAACTGCTCTCTCAACTCTGTAGTCAAGATGCCCCTTGCATAAAGTGAGCCCAAATATATTTTTCCAACCTCAAATTGAGCAGCCACCTCATTTCCCTTTGAAAACTGCTTAAAACTTTAATCTCTTAGGAAATTCAGTGCACTTGACCTTAAAAGGTCTTCAAAAACGTCAGTCTGAGGTGTTGGGAAACATTTGCACTGTGGCTTGCATCAGAGAGAAGGGTGTAGCTATTGCATCTGCCACACCACCAACACATCCTAATGCCCTTTAAATAAGCTTAACCCAGACACAGTTCCTGATAAGAGCACAATGGGGCACTTACAGCAGTGGGGATCATAATGCCAAAAGAGCTTTCCTCAACAAGCACATTGTGCTTCAGATTGTTCCAGAAGTAAGCAGTTACTACATTACTTAGCCCAGGCAGGTAATCCTTGAGAGGAAGGGAGAACAGAATGTATTAGACATTACTGAAATTCTCTTCCTCCCTCCTAACCAGGTGGGAGAAACTAACATCTGACCACTTCTTCATATACAAATAAAATCTGGTGGGTTATTGATTTGTGGGGTTCTTTTGTTGTTGTTTGTTTTTGTATTTAACTTCAGTGCTTCATGCCCTGCTCTTCAGCAGGTGATGTTCAACAGAAATTTCCACCTTTCATCCAAAACAGTCCTCCATACCATATTCACATAAGCATACACCTGCCATAGGTATCTTGGTCTTGTGAGTCCACAAGACATGGAATTTCATGTTTCAAGTTTCAAATGAGAAAGTAGTAATAGATCATGCATTCTGTAAAGCAGATCAAAACCCAGCTCATTACCTAATTTTCCCTCTGTCATCTCCTTTTGTGCCTCCCCTAGTAACTCCACTCCTTCAACAGAATTAAAAAAATAAACCAGGATTTGGTTAATTAAAAAAATAAACCAGTGATCTAAATGTACTCCAATCCAGAGAGAATTATATAGGTGCAGAAATTCAAGTAAGCCATGTATGAAAACTAATTTTATAATATGAAAATATCTAAGATGAAGGGTATCACTATAAATCAAAAAAATACAATATCCCCAAAAGCTCTTTTCATTGGTCTTTGACTCCAATCTCCCTTTATTTAAAGATTAGGAAGACAATCAATTCAGGTTTTCCCGATCTTCACCAGCAAAGGTTTATTTTTTAAAGTTATCTAAACTAAACTGACACACACAGAACAACTACAGTTAAGGCACCAGGTGACATTTACCCCAAATTCACAAAGATTCTTTTAAAGCCAATTTCATAAAGTGCAACCTCGAGTATGCACCAGCCAAATGGGAGAGAGAAAAACAAACATCCAATCGATGGTTGACACAAAGCTCTTCATTCCAAAGCAGATTGTGTACTCCAGCAGCATGGGGAAGGGAAGAAAATGTTGGCACCAACTAAGTGCAAGGACTGCTCTGACTCTGTATTTTCACTTTTCTCCTGACTTCCAAGACTACTTGTAATCATGCAAATATCGAAGGTACAGCATTCAAAAGGATAAACCACAACTGCTGAGCATGGTTGTGCACAGCAGAGCACTCTCCCCCAGGGAAGCTTAGCCTCCCCTGCTCAAGGCAAGGGAGCCAATGAGAGCTCTTGGGAAGAGGCAGCCTAAAAACAGCCTCAGTGGAGGCCTCCTCAAAACAGCTCTCCTCCAAAACCCCAGCAGGGCTCCTTCTGCCTGCCAGGTCATCAGAGCCAGTTCCTGGCTGCCTTCCCTCACAGAGTGGAGCAGCACCTGCCCTCGATGCATTCTGACAACTGGCAGAATTTCAAATACTCATTGCAAATGCCAGTTAAAATCAGCCCCTTTGACTGTGCTTTGATTTTTGACAAACCACTGGTCTTTGAAGGTAACCAAGCATGGTTAATCCACAGCTGAGCGGTAAACGAGAACAGCAGAGTCTGATGGATCTTTATCTCTGCATAAATAAAAAGAGGTAATTAAGTCTAGTTCCAGAAATAAGTTGCAGTACTACACAAATATGTTGTTGATATTATTAAACAGAAGTGTTTGGGCATGCTTGTATCTAAGGGAAAGGAAAGTAAACAGGACTGTCAATTATCCATTCTGTTTCAGGGAAAACACCAGGGAGAGAGTGTTCCTGGATTAAAAAAATGCATTTCTGCTTTGTAGGGAACAAGAATTAGCTGTTAGTCTGACCTCTTTATACTATAGCGAAACTGATTTTTGTTCCTGAGAATGTTCCTAGCAAATGAATATTTAGCTTTGACAGTACTGGCACCAGATGTGATCAGAAATAAAGACAAGAACAGTAACATTTCTTACCTCAACAATGCAGAGCTATAACAATATGCTGCTTAAATGCCAGCAGTTACTCAGAATTTTGCCCGTTTCCCACTTCATCAACAGCAGAAAACATAACTCAAAAAAGCCAGATCTTGATGTTATCTATACAAATATAGCCTTTATTGGAATTCTAGAGATTAGAGATATTTGATTTGCTCTACTAATGTAGAGCAAGTAATGTTTACAAGTTTAAAAGTTTATGAGTTTTGAAGAGAAACAACAGAGGTAAAAACAAAGTGCAAAACAAAGCTAGACTCTAGTCCAAGAATTCAAGAATCCATTCCTGACAGATCTTGTTTCTAACATGTAAATCCAATCTTAGTTCAAATACAGGGCAGGCAGACCAGCAGAGTTTATCAAATTCTTCAGGGATACAGGCAACTCTTTAAACACACCGGATGGACCAATGAACGACAAATATTTTCCCAACAATGCAGCTGTAACTCTTGCCACTCCAAATCTGCTGAATCCCAGCACCTATAACTTATTTATGCATAATTGGTGCATAACTAAAAAACTGTTTATCTTCCTTCTAACCTCTTTACTGAAGAAGATTTAGGTGGATAAAGAGGAGATACGTAGAAGCAGCTGCCTCATGATTTATTAAGACTGCTATGAACCATATGAGCTATCTTGGTGAAGAAGCAAAGTTGAATTGCTATTTCTGGCAGCAGATGTCAATAGGAGTCCAATGGTTTTGGGCAAAGCAGTAGTGTAACTCCAGAGACATGGGGATTAACAGCTCCACTCCTCTTTTAGAGGAGGTTCCTCCTTTCTGAGTCACTACACTGACCTCATGAAACTTATTACTGAAGAACTTTTTCCAGTCAAACAGAAGAACGGCAGTGTGATGCTCATTCTCTCTGACAAGTATAGTTCCACTCTGTGTGTAAGCCACACGTCTCTGCAGTTCACCAACTTGTCAAGCCAGCAACTCAGATCCAAATTTTGCTGATCAATTCTACAGTAACCCAAATCCAAGCCTGACTAAGCTCAGCAACCCAGCTGCATTCAGTTCTAAATAAAGACCCAAAAAAAACTTAATTCAACAACCAACAACAGTCAACACACAAAAATAATTATTTGGGAAGAAACATTACACTAAAGTTGTTCTCCTGCCAGCAGCAGCACAGGTGCTCTAAGTCACCTCAAAGGCTACAGTAAGACACAGTAGCTATCAATTAAGTATAAAACTCAGTAAGGCCTTTCTCAAGTAAGAGGACTAGGCAAAACTCTGGATTGAAGTTTGATCAGATTCTCTGTGCAGCAAACAGGAGAGGCCCAAGAAATTCTCACTTTAAAAAACTTCATACTTTGCACCTTCAGTAGCTTATGCATCTGCCACCTATCTTCCCCACTCCTAGCCAACCAAAGACCAAAAGCCTCCAGATACTGCACCCACTTCTCTTTACTGTTAGAGCAATACACAGCCCAACATGATTTGCACCCTTCTTTCCCCCATGCCAAGGAGTTTTGCATCTCTGTTTTCATATGGCACTCTTACTTCTTTGGCAAGATGTCTTTTAAGGTGATAATATTTTAGTTTCCCTTAGGAGAAGAAGCAAAGCCAAAAGACAAACACCGCCAAGGTGAATAAAAATCCCCACAGGCAGAGTAAGTTATTTTTTAATTTACTCCTGCTGGACTTGCACACCCGCTGCTTTTGCCTTAGGAGATGGACTCCTGCTACAGTAACTCTTCCTGAGTACACCTTGAGCTACTACCAACAGGTAACAGTGTTCTCTCTGCTTCTAACAACTGGATAGAAGTCAAATTGCTGGCTCAGATTAATCTCCAAGAGTCTGGTACAGACTAGCAACATCTGCCTCTGTGCTCCCTCCTCGGATTTCAGCCTGTGCATGAACAAGCAGTTCACAGGCAGTCATTGAGGCGGCCAAGAAGTTACTATACCACGTAGGTATGGTCACAGAATCTTTCAAGGGAGGGATCCCCCCATAAAAATAGAAATTGGAATAGCACCTCACAACACTGAAATATGACTATGAAAGCATAACAGAAATCAGGATAGGGTCAAAGGAACAATAAAATTCCTCCCCCGAAATACACCAGCCAGTGAAAGTAAAGCGCAAATCAATGCAAAAAGTGGAAACAAAAGTTTAGTGTTCTCACTCTTTCTGATATGGCTGGAGCACTATCAACAGAAGCCATTAAATAAGGCAGACAAACATGAAGAGCCACGTGGCTGCTTCATATTCAAAGCAACAAACACAGGATTTGCATCTTACTACCCAAATGCTACCATTTAGAGGACCCTTCAGAGCACCTTCATTTTATACAGGTCAAGTTGAACTTGAATTACAAATGGAAAATAAATCAATCAAAACTTAAAATAAATAAACTTTAAAATTTCAGGCAAACAGAAGAGGCTGATCACCAGAAATCTCTTCCACTTGAAAGACAGTGAGGGCAATTTTCAGAGTTACAGTTAATGCAGAGGAATACTGCCTCTTTCCCTCATCTGTACTTCTCTAGATGGCCCAGAATCCAGCCTCACTCTTGTACTGGGAAGCATCATTCTACATTTCATACCTAGTTTCAAACTTGTAATGACAAGGAAAATCAAGTTTATAGCATTCTTTTATATCCAAGCAGGGAATAAGGGCATGTAACAAACACTTTCCATATGCACCCACATACACAGACCCTGTGGTTACAAATGCTTCAAAACTAGCCAGAACAGATGAAGAAGCCCTGTATCTTAGACAAATGTTATTTCTTTTTAAAGGAGAAACCTGGTCTGCCGCAGTATAATTTGCCTGTTCCTGGAAAATAATCAAGAATCTGTGAAAATTATTAACTCTTATAATAAAACAGATAAACAGAATATCCAAATTAATAATTAGAATCATACTTGGCTCCATTCATACTGTGGTCTTCTTAAAAGTATGAGCAGAAAGTTCATAGTGTTAGACAATGAAAGCAGCTTAAGTTTTACTGCCAGTTCAGCATACCACAGAACTCCCTCCAAGTAATGGCACTATTACAATAGCACTGCAACCAAAGCTATCCTGGCATCCCAGGGAAGAAAAATACGCAGCCCACCCATAAAAACAATCATTTGTTAAGTTTTCATGAACAATAAATGTGTACAGTACAAAAGGCTACATGGCAGCATCCTCCTCCATCTACCACCCTCCCCACAAGTAAATTGTCTTTATACTACAAACCACTCCTCTGTGCATGCTGGTGACTGTCCTTGTTTCAGGATAGGCCCTCACAGCAGAACCTGCTCTTAAACGAGATTTAAGCAGCAATAGACATCAACACCAGCTTAAAAAACAAATCAACCCCACCTCAGTGGAAGAACTTGCCAGCAACAGGAAACTGCAACTGCTGAAGGAAGAAATCCCAGAGCCTCTAAAAATCATAAGGGAACAGCAAGAAAATATCTCCATCTGCATAACTAATGAATGAGTAAACAATCTCTAAGAAACTAAGCAGTGAAAGTGTTTTTTTTAAATTTAGTTTAGCCTGCCTCATTTCTATCCCCATAACATATTGATACTGGAATCCAGAAAGGGCTTGAATGTGGTTGTTGAGACAGCCACAACACTCAGAGTGCTTCAGTAAAACTTCAGAAGGCTTCAAGCATCAGCACCTCTTTATCTAGAAGTCTTTCATGCCTTTTCTCTGTATCCTCCCAAGGGCAGTTCCACACAGCTCTGGCTCTTTCTCTCCTCCTTCTCTGTTCCTTCTACAGCTCCAGCTCGCTCCTTCCTGTCCCTAGCACGGCCACCTAACCCTGTCTGTCCCTCACACAACCTCCTGTCCCTTCCTCCTCACAGCAGAGCAAGCAGACTGCAACTGCCTCCCTCCCAGCACACTCACTCTTTATCACACCCATAGCTGGGAGGGCAAGGCTGTTCCCACTCTTGGGTAATTAACACAGCTGCAATATATCAGAGGCAAAATTGCCTTCAGCACTATCTCTATCTGTCTCCTCATACCTCAATTTCCCTTTCTTTCCACCTTCTACAAGCTCCTATTGAAGGGAACTTGTGTCAGGCAAATGAGAGGGCTTTTTCTTCTAGTTTTTAATTTTGCTGTGTTTTGTGGGTTTGGGGTTTTCCTCAAAGAATTCTTACGAAGTGGAAACATTAGCTCTGAACCACTTGAAAGAGAACCTTCCAGTAAAAAACCTCTGTTATTGAAACAAAATAATCTGCTGCCTACAGTCTTATTTAGACGATAATCTTCCTTTTAAACCTAGCAATTTGTTAGTTTCAAATAAAGTTTCAGGTCAGTAACTATTCCACTACAAAGAACCTCTTCTGCCCTCTTCCACATTTGCTGAGATTATAGATCATGTTCACTAGAATTCAAGTATTGCCAAGGATGGCAAGTGTCTGTATTTTGCAAAAAAAAAAAACAAAAAAACAAAAAAACAAAACAAAAAAAAAAAAAAAAAAAAAAAAAAAAAACAAAAAAAAAAAAAAAAAAAAAAAAAACACAAAAAAAAAAAAACCAAAAACGGAGAGGAAAAGAATATCTACTCATTTAGCTGCCAACTGGGACTTTTCAGCTTGTGAATCATAGGATATGCACGATAAGCCTACAGGGCTGCATTGCTTCTGTTTTGAAGAGTCCAATTCAATTCAGAATAACATTGCTAGAGGGTTATTAGGCAATTATCTTTGTATGCATCTCAACTCCACTGACACTAACCACCCAGGGAGCAGATATTGGTTCTTTCTGTGGTCCAGCCCTGCAATTCATCCCCATCACATCATTTTCAGTAACACTTTTTAGAGTAAAGATTCTCCAAGACACAGTTCAGCTTTACAAGTTTCTAGCTCTCGTGTTCTGTTTCTAATAACGGTGGTACAGCTTTCTGCAGGTCTCAGCTCGTAGAAGTAATAGATGTGAGAAGCTGAATCACAATTAAGTGCATGGGTTTGCTTGCACAAAAAGACTAGAAACAGCCCATTCACAGGATGGTATTTGAAAGCGTTTTCAAAGACTTCAGACAAGACTTCATATATAAAACTGAGGACATCTCCTGAAAAATCTGAATTTCATCACCTAGAAGCATACGAATCTTTTAGAAACAAACTGGTAACGAACACAGAAGGGAAGAGGGTTAAAAAAAAAAAAAAAAAAAAAAAAAAAAGACAAAGCTCATACTATGCGATAACCCGAGGGTCTCAGTCACTTGTCTGGATGCCCAGAGCGCACGCAGCTATTCAAACGGCACACAGCGCACACAGCGATTCTCTTCCCCGGCTCTCCCGGAGTCAGCATGGGAACAGCACACGCTCCGTCCGCCAGCGCAGGCGGCTCAGGGAGCGTCCCGCTGGTCTGGACGGCCGGAGAGCGCATCGCGGCCGGGGAGCCGGAACCACCGGCCGCTCTTTGTTCGGGGACCCCCGCAGGGCCCGGTGCGGCTCCTCCCGGTGCGGAATGCGACAAGCCTCTCCCTGCCGGCACCGCCGCAAGCCTGCGGGCATCGCCGGCGCCGGGGCACGGTGTGTTCCGTGAGTCACTAGCGGCAGGACCCGTCTCCCCCCGCCCGCAGCGAGCGGCTGAGTCACGCCGCCCCGAGGGGAGGGGGAGATGCGGGCAGCCCCGCACCCCCACCGCCACCCCCGCCCCGCCC
>VWYO01024965.1:291273-326069 GCA_013400275.1 Rhadina sibilatrix
CGCCCCGCTCCCCTCACGGCTGCCCGGGGTTTTTCCACTGCGGCCGCCTCGCCCCGGCGCCGGTGCGGGCAGGGCTGCCGGGCCCCCGCGGGGCCGCCGCCCCTTCACGCCCTCCCTTCGCGCTCCTCGCGGGCTGAGGGCGGCCGCTGTCGCACCCGCCCCGCCGGGGGCGCAGGCGGCGGCTCGGAGAACAAGCGGCACCTCAGCCGGCCTCCCTGTCTGACCACACTGAGCTCCGAGAGCCTCCGTGCAGAAACGCTGCTCCGTGGCTTCACTGAAGAAAAGCGGGTGACGCTCGTCACCTGGTGACCTTGATAAAGCATTGAAGAGCCACCTCTCCAGCACCTGCCTCGAATATTGATCTCCGAGCATCGTGGCCTGAGACGATTCTCAGGTCTCCAGCTGTTCCTATTAGAGGCATATTTGAAGGATGATCAACAAATGATTTAAAAACGAGTGAAAATCCCCACCTTTCCCCGCTGTGACAAGGCAACAGGACTCCCACTGTAAAATGTGCAGTCTTTAGGTACAAGCCTGAAAGAAAGGCTGACAGTTCATGAGATGACAGGGCACAAACATGGTTAAACAGGGACTTGCCAGTGACTCATAAAAATCCAAGCATACTTTTGCTTTTTCCTCTTAAGACTTCCAAGTTCTCCTCTTGTCTCTGTATCTCAGTAACTCCCCATGTCTTCTTGTTAATGTGAATTATTGTTACCACTCATCCAGGAGCTCATGTGGTTTTTTCTGTCCTGTTACTGACCTTGCTGTTCACAGGGCTTTTACCTATTCTACCCCCTACTCTGATTTTTCTTTCCCCTTCTCCCTGTCCCCACCTCCAAAACTGTCATACCAGCTGTCATAACTCCTGCTTATTTACTTCTGTCCTTCTCACCTGCCATTTCAAGCCTTTCTTCCCTCTTTTAAAAGCCCTTTTAAAAGGGTGGTTTTCAATTGGGTTTTTTTTTCCACTTTCACTTCGTTGAATAACTTCTTTCACCCTCTTTTGAACTTCAGTATTTTCTTTTCCATTTCTGCAGGTCATTGTCTGCTGTTACTTTTTTCCCTTTCCAGGCCAGTTCACCTTTCCTCCTCAGAGCTCCAGCCTATCCCTCCACCTGGTCTCTTGTGTCACAGTGAGATCTTGGACATACTGCACAAGTCTTCCCACGGATGGCAGCCATCAGCCACTCCTCCAGGCAAAGCAAAGACCTCGGTAGTGATTCTGTGATGCCCCTTGCTTTTTCTTGTCCCTTAAGTCTCTTTTGCTGCCCCTGTGAGAACAATTTAACAGGGGTTTTTATATAGTATCCACCTAAGAGCTCTGAAGATATCGTGAATGAAGTAAATGGCTTACAGAAAGATGGCACCTGCAATTCAAACTAGCACTCACTCAAAACCTGTGGGAGAAGGGAAAAAATAGAAAGGCCAAAGGAATCAGGATGGCAGTTTGTCATCAGTCACAGAGCTGTAGTTTTATATTTCTGCCATGTAAGTCACGTGAAGTAATACATGAAATGCATTAAAGGGAGAACAATACCAAGACCCATTAAGTCTCTCTATGCAAAGCCAGGTCTCCAATTTATCATGTATTTAGATGGCAAGGGACCAGAAACTTTGTTTTAAACTTCAGGGGAAAAAATCAGAAGAGCTTGTAGCTAAGCATGGTACAGACAAGAAAATACATTAATTTAGTCGCAGATGGTAAAGACAAAGGAGGAAAAGAGAACCATTGGGAGAAGAGAAGGTTGCATGGAGAACTCACAGAAACCTTCCAGTATCTGAAGGGGGCCTTCTGGGAAGCCAGAGAGGGACTTCTCATCAGGAATTGCAGTGATAGGACAAGAAATAATGGAAAGAGGGGAAAATTAGATTAGGTGTTAGAATTTTTTTTTCCTTTGAGGGTGGTGAGATCCTGGACCAGGTTGCCCAGGGAGGTTGTGGATGCCCCAATCCTGGCAGTGTTCAAAGTAGGTTGGATAAGGCCTTGAGCAACCTGGTCTATGTGAGGTGCCCCTTTCCGAGGCCGGTGGTGTATAACTAGATGATCTTTAAGGTTCATTCCAACCCCTTAACATTCCACATTCCATGAAAGCCCCTGCCTCTTCATCACGGCAAGAGACACGCGCAACACCACTAAACCTTGTGCCCTTTAAAACTCATACTCCATAAACAGAGGAAGCGAGCAATGAATTATCAACCTGTGCAAACCGCAGGAACTGCTGATGTCATCGGGATTAAGGAAAGACGCCCGACGAGGTGAAACCAAGCGAGACAAGCCAGCGGCAGCACCACCCCGCGGCCAGAGCGGGCGCCGGCACTGCCCGGCAGGCGGCCCGGGCAGAGCGAACGGAGCCGGCAGAGCCGCCCCTCGGCTCAGGCTCCTCCCGCGGGCGGGCTGCGCCCCGCCTGCCCGGCATGGCGGAGGAGCGGCGGTTCCGCTCGGCCTCCGGGGTGCCGATCACGCTGCGGCGCCGCCAGCACAGCGCGTCCTGCCGGGAGCTGGCGGTGCGCGGCCCCCGCCTGCAGCTGCGCTCGCTCAGCGCCGCCACCTCCGCCGTCTGGCTGGCGGCCTACGGGCTCTTCGCGCTCAGCGAGGTACCGGCCCCGCGCCGCCCTCGGGCCCCTCCGCGGCTCGGGCCGGCGCCGGCTGCGCCCCTCAGCCAGTGTCCCGCTGTCGCATCGGGGCGCCCAGGGGAGTCCCGCGGGCTGGGTGGCCGCGCGTGTCCCCGGAGCGGCTTTGGCTAGAGGTGCCTGGGGCATGGAGGGCGGCTGGAGCCCGTGGGAGGGCGCTCAGCGCCACTCCGGGGCATCCCCGCGCCCCGGGAGCGCCGAGCTGATGGGTGCGTGGTGGCAAAGGGAGAGCTGTGCCAGCCTCAGGCCGCGGGCTGCCACCTGCTTGCCCCGGTGGCTTCTCGGGTGCCTCCGTTCGTTTGTAGCCTCATGACAGATAGGGTGCTGAGCGATGCCTGGCACGTTTGTGAGTACAAATAACACGTGCTCACTTGGAGAGATGAGTTGTGAGAATCTGGAATTAAGGAGGAGTTGAAGAAGATGAATGATTATTAATCCCCAAAAGGATTTTTTCTGAGTGACTCAGAGAGCATTGCACTATGAATGTCATCACGTTTCACAGCTGAGGCAGAAAGATGTTTGCAGTACAGATTTCAAAACCTGCTGATTTCTAAACTAATGCTTTTGGATTTATCAAAAGCTGGACCCAGACCACTTATGTCCAGACTTAAGTCAGTAGCTTGACCAAAGAAACTGGTCACTGGGACCCATGCTTTGACTGTTGCGTATCAATTTTTTTCAGTAATCTTTTCTAAGAAACTAAGATAGAGGTTATGTTATGAGCCTGTTGTCAGGAGTCAGATAGGAAAAGATGGTTCATGTTCGCGTTTCATTTTTTATGAAAGCATACACCGCAGTCAGTGGTTACCACCCATTGCCCTTCTGCTTGCCTTTACACCTATGGCTTTTGCAGCCTGCATTCAGATGACTGCAATTCTTCCTTTTGCCAGGAAATGAGGTTTGAAACTGTCTCTCTCTTATTGCAGATTTCGGTGTATATACTTCATGACTGTCTTTTCTCCCCTGTGATAACAAACTTTTGGAGAAATTTGTGTACTTCCTGAAGCCATGGCTTCTCTAGCTCACATGGTAGTACAGGCTTGTAACTGGCTTGTTTGGGTTGAGATTTCTGCACTGAATGTGTAAGGAAATAGAATTTTCTTGCAGTTTTCAGTTTCAGCTCCCAATTCTTTTAGTGCATACTGCAAAGACTGAGTTAAATCTCATTACATATGTATGTATCAGCCAGCCAGGTGAATAAAAGAACTCTACCTAAATAAAAATGCTTTGCACCTGTAGCTTTAATATATAGTGGAATTTACTGTGCAATTTTACTTTCTCTAAAGCTGTGTTAAAGTAATTGAAAGACCAGAGTTCTGCCTTTTCTTGGCTTGTGTTACAGAACAGCATGGTGCTCTCTGCTGCCATCTTCATCACGCTGATTGGCCTGATCATATACCTGCACTTTGTGAAGATTGACCAGGAATCCCTGCTGGTCATCGGCTCACTAGGCATCCAGGTGACTTCATCCTATGCCTCAGGGAAAGAGAGCACAATCTTCATTGAGATGGGTCAAGTGAAGGATGTGGTTATCAATGAAGCCATCCATATGGTAATCATACTAAGTCTGTCTCCTTGTGTCTGGGCACACTCACATCCAGTGTGTTTTCATGAGCATGATTTACCAGAGCAATTAAACACAGCACCATCCATAGCTTTACTGACATCAGGAGCTTTATTTCAGACTTTTCTCCTTATTCTGTCATCTCTCTTCTTTAAAGGAGAACTCAAACCAAATGAAAAACCTCAAAAAGTCAAATCCATCCCTTGGATAATGCAGCTGAGCTTAGTTCTTTGCTTATGCTGTTCTTCCAAATCCTGATGCCCAACTCCATATGTAGTCAAGATGGAGATCAGAAGCTAAGACAACACAAACGATGTTTTTTCCTTTTCCGGGGTTTTCTGCAAAGCTCCTGTAGAAAAGCAGACCTTACCCTTCCAGCATGTGTGTGTTCTTTTCAGGTTAAAAACTTAATAGAAAAAAAACAGGTGAAATTATTTCTTTGTTGAGCGAAAGCTATTGATACAAATTTATGGACTTGGCTGTCACCTGGCAGGATTTGCCTTCAGCCCAGTGAGTTGAAACAGATCCTATTTCTGTGCTAACTCAGGTAGTTTGGTAGCATTTTTATGCTCCAGTGGTTTTTGTCTGTTTGTCTTTTAGCAAAAAGTTATCTACTACCTGTGTATCCTCCTCCAGGACCCAGAAGATCCTCAGGGAGTATCTGAGGTGGTGCCACTCTTTCAGGTGAGTTTGACTGAATGGTGTTTGACTGACTCCAGATTGTGGTCTCTGTGTATGTACCAGTTGTCTAAGGATATTTTTATTCCACTACAGGTAGCTGATGATAGTTGCCTTTCCCTGGCTGGGCTGCCAGGGTGGGTGACATTTAAAGTCTCACAGAACTATGTACTAGGGATAGTTTTTTTTTTCATTTGCTCTCCATTCAAACAACAGGGAGTTGTGTCAGTCTGAACCCAGACAGGAGTCTGCATGAACTAAAAATCTTTGGCTTACATAGGGTGCTCAGGGCTTGTAGACCTTTCTGTGCAGTCCTGTGCTCAGAGTTACCACCATAACTCTGGCACTGTGCTCAGTTGATTTTTCTCTCAGCTCTGTGTACCAAAAGTTCTCATAAAATATCCTTGGCATTGGAATGACTTCCCCTGCCTGACCTGCTGACAAAGATCATGGTACAAGCCGTGACCAATTTGCTTAATGTATAATAACTTGTTTGTGTTGCTGTTACCTCATCTCCCCTCTCTCTTTTCTTGCTAACATAATCAGACTGTTCATAATCCCGTTTTTGGAATGGATTTGCTTTGTGTGTGTTCATGCCTAACACAACAATGCCCTTATCCTTGAAGGGTAGTAAGCAGTACAGAGGTACCTCACTTCTTAGACTGCTGAGCTGTACAGTCCTCTGTCATTAATTCACCTGCTGATGGTGGCTGTTTTGTAATCTGCATACAGTTTGTGACTGGATACAGTCACTCTTCAGCTAAATACTTAGGAGTATAAATAGTCTATTCCATTGATATTTGCTCAGTCAGTCCCACAGTTGTAAAGATGTTTAGTAACAGTAATATAAATCAGATATTTCTCATATAGACAAGGGAAAAAGTAGATTTGCTGGAAATCAACAACTACTAAATTCCAGATAGCTGCATTCGAGTACCTGATTTTAGTTAGATATGCTCCTTTCCAGGTTCAAAGGGTCTGCCTGGCATCTGTATTGGGTTTTTTTTTTGGTTTTGGGTGGTGGTTGGTTATTTTGTTTGTTTGGGTTTTTTTTTTACCTTTCAACTCTGAATGGTTTTATTTTCATGGAAATAACCTTAGTACTGGTAGAGTTGACTCCAGCAGCAAAGGAGGTATGGAACTCTTCCATTTTGAAATTCAGTACATGTCTGTAATTATTTGAACATGCAAGTTAGTATGTTCGTTTTGAAGGAGCAATGATTAGTAACTTTATTGTGTCTCCTTCATTGGGTTTCTGTAAGTTATGTCAGCCTTCAAAAATACAGTTTCCCATGTCACTCAGCCCAGGAGCCCTACTGCACTGAATTGACCTTTTGTTCTCTTAAGCAACTCTTGCAAGGAGGCATTTGATGGTCTTTACATGGTAATCCTGTTTTGGGAACTCGAAAGTTATAGGATCATAGGGACTGTGGGACTGTGCAACTTTCAGTTCCTTGCTGGTTTTAATCTGGTCCAGGTAAGAATTGATGAAAAATCATTGTACTTTGACCACTGTTTGCTGTTTGAGTAAAATTAATTGGTGTTTCAGTTCAGAGCCTGATTCTCTGTTGTTTGACTTCTAGAGCTCCAAGCCACGACTGGACTGCTTGATAGAAGTGTACAAAAGTTGTCAAGAGATCCTGGAGCAGAGGAAAACAGTTCCACAGTCAAATGAAATAAAATAGCTGAAAAAAAGGCAGAAGATTTTCAGCAGGACTCAGAGGGACACATGGAAAAGCAAGCAAAACTGCCCCATGAGCAGATCGTTTTTAGGCTCAGACAGAAAAGGGGTTTTTTTGCCTCTCCAGAAAAGAATTATGGGGAAATAGGGCAAAGGGAGACAAGAAAATGCATCATTTTTTTACTCTTTCATGCTTCTGAAAATTATGCTAAATCTGTGACCTTGGCTAGACTGCTGTAAGTATGCATTCTTTGGTTTTTATTGAACTCTTTCTTTGAAAAACACTCAAAATGCCAAAGCTGATGTGTGTGCTCAGATAGTAACTTCCTGATCACAGGAGAATTTCAGAAGGACAAACCCACAAAATTAAACTGTTGCATTCAGTTATGTTTAATGAAATAAGCATAAGAGATCTGAAGACTGACCTCTTCAGGGATCTGCTTGAAAGAGTCCCACAGGATGGGGCCCTAGAGGGGAAAGGGATCTGAGAAAGCTGATTGATAGTCAAGGATCATTTCTTCTGAGATGAACAGTCCATCCCAATGAGTAGGAAGTCAAGCAGAAATGCCAGGAAGCCTGCATGGATGGATAAGCAATCTGCTCTTGGCAACACTTGAACACAAAAACGAAGTAGACAGAAGGTGGAATTAGGGACAGGTAATTTAGGGGGAATGTAGCAACACTGTTCGAGATGTAGTTAGAAAAGCTAAAGGCCAATGGAAATGAATCTGTTGAAGAATGTCAAAGGCAACAAGAATGGTTTCAGTAAGTGCTTAACTGTCAAAAGGAACACAGGGAAAATGTGAACCCATTCCTGAATGGAGCAGGGCCTGTTGACACAGGACATGGAAAAGATGTGGTATTTAAAGGGCCACATCAGTTACTCTGAGAATATGACGCACATCTGTTGTTGAAAGTTACAGTAATGACAATGTGAATAAAGTTTTATTGATTTGTGCTCTTGGTAGTAAGTTAAGGTTGGGAAATTATTCTTTGTTGATAAGCTAAAAGTTACTGTAACACTTAACTGGTATTTTTCTCTATATTCCACAACACCATAGTAATATAGATGAGGCAACTGAAGTGTCAAAACAAGAGCCAAGCCCACAAGTTGGCAGGAGCCTGGATTTGTGCTTATTTTGCATACAATGCTGTACCATGCTTGTCCACATAAACTGTAAATGAACATTTGGCACCATACCATCATGCAATAAGGTAGAGATAAGGGGATTTGCGGGTTTTTTTCCATGGTGCCACAAAGTTTCAAAGACAGAGGTTAGCTCATGTCACAGGAAGTATTCTGGTTCTCCAAGTGAAAGGCAGCAGCTTGGGGGTGCGCCACTGCCTTTTGTGTCAGAAAGGAAAAGATGTCTCAACAGAGTGGACAGAGTCATGGGCTCAAGAGTGTGCTGAGAATGCTGACTATGCTGTAAAAATCCCATGAAGTCCTCAGAATGTGCACTGAAGAAATTACCAAGAAGCTGTGTCACAGCAGGACGTCTGAAAGATTGCTTTATCAATCTTTTGAAGGAGTGAACATCCTGTGCCCATGGTGTAGTCATCTACTTAAGTTGAGAGAAGATGGGCAGAGAGATACAAGGAATCGGTCTAGGGCAGGTTTGTACCAGCTGTGGTCTGTGTCTGGATACCAAGCACAATCTATGTTTGTTTGTTTTTTTACATCAAGGTTATTTTGGCTTTTAAAATAGTTTATTTCATTCTGAGAATAATACACATTTAATTAATGGTTATTAATTCATGAGCTGCATTTTATTAGGAACAAACAGAAATCTCACAGTATCTTCCAGACAGCCTTTAACTTACACTCAGTAGTTAGGAACACAAAGGCTTTTGTCATCTCATTCTATGCTGCATTAACAGTCATTGCCAAAAGCATTGATTACAATAAAAAAAATTATTTTCTCTACCAAAGAATCATACAAAGTAGGTACCTACACAGGGTGGGGTGTTTGAGGACAGGTAAGCTATAAATAGGGGTATGTGCACCCATCAGAGTGAGACAGTCCCTGAAACACTCAAGTATTGGTGAATATTTTTAAGAAATAAGGAAGAAAAAGTTTGGTGTATCATGCTACTCAATTTAAAGTGCAACTGGGGCAGAAATTGTTTGCTAATAATGAGTTTTTGGAGAGCTCCTGTTTATTTAACATCTCTGCTTCCTGTTTGCCCTGGTACAAGTCTCCTCAAATCTCTGAGGACATGAATGTTAGCACTGTGAGCAAATACAACCTGTGAACTGGAGATTTCTATGCCTTGAGCATCCCCAGCATAGCTGACAGCTCCAGCCTGTTCTGAAGCAGCTTTGTTAGTGGTGGGATACCAGAGGCAAACTGTCAAAGAGACCTTCCGATACAGGAGAAATTGCTAGACACAGGTGAGTGAGGAGGATTAACACTTTGTGTATTCAAACTGACATAGCTGTAGTAAGATAATTGTGAGAGAGAGGAAAAATACAAACTACTATCAGGATATACAGAGACTGGAAAGTATCTAAGGGAAAACAAAAATGACTACCTTCTTAAAGTTATTTTCGGCTCAGAAAGTTCTACCCTTTTCTGTACCTTCAAGGGATGCACTTTAAATTCATAACAAGTGGGTACATTACAGTATGTGCAAATCAGGTCACTGTTGATAGAATCTTTTCATCTTAGGTCTGTCACAATGTTTCTGTAACTCATCATGGGATGGTTTGGGGTTGGGTTTGTTTTGGTTGGTTGTTTGGGATTTTTTTGTTTTATATTACAAAGATACTGATTGCTTAGAACAATTTTTGTCTGCCCCCCGCTCTTCTAATTTGTGGCTTTTGTACCCATCATAAACCTGAAAAAAACCACTTTGATGTATCAGCTCCCCTGTATGCATTAGCTGGATGTGTCAAGCTGGTGGCAGGTACTGGGAAATAAAAACACTGATATGGTTGGTTTGTTTATTTGCAAATATCTGGTTTGCTATTACTGCCTTCTGTCTAGTGGTTGGATTCACACTGATTTAATTTGGGAAAGCTGCCCATGAATGCATAATTATTATGAAGTTGGATGTGGTACTTTTCAAAGTGCAGTTATTCTTCCTTAGCTGAACTTAAACAAAGTAGATTTAGATTTTTTTATGAAGAATTGCTATTTTTCTCTTATTTGCTTAAAATTCAGTAACCTTCTCATAATGAAGTCCGTTTGAAACAGTTCAAAAAAATCAAACCTACCAACATTCTCTAGGAAAGTCAGAAGAACGTGAGTACACATTTGCTGACTACCTCCTCCCTGCTTAAAGTACATGAAGGAAGCAGGAGTTTGAAAGAAGCAGCTTCTGTCATGTCAGAATGGCAGAGCTTGTCAGGGAAGATCTGTTCTAGTTGCTGAAAGACAGAAAAAGTACAAAATTTGTTTGCCTTGTCTTCCTTTGTCTGAGATAATGTGCAGTTCCAAACACATCTACAACAGTGGTTATCAGAAAGTCTTTGAAAGTGCTTGTCTGGCAGTGGAGCATGTGACACACTGAGCCCTGCCCTGCAGCAGCAATCTGATGTTCATCTATTGCATAGAACAGCATCAGTTTCCAAAACGTATTGGTTCTGTAGGTGCCAGGGCATCCTCTGACACTGTTCCAGTCTCAGTTGTTCTGAGTACTTGACATGCAAAGACCCTAGGCTTCCACCTTTATTTAAAGTTGAAAATACTCCTTAAGTACTGCTGAACTCTAATGCTATATTCCCTATTTCAGGTCTGAAATCACTCTTAACTTGCATCAGAATTTTTCTTGTGAGTCTAATTCCTCTTCTTTGTCAGCAATGTCTTCTTTTCATGTCTGAGCAAGGATACAAAAGTTTCTGACTTTTGAAAGCTGAAAATGGGAGGGATCAAAGAAAATGTATGTACTTGTAAAGCAAGGCAGTACAGTAGGAGATGGAAGAATGCAGATGTAATGACTGGAGCACTGTGCAGGCAAATGACCTGAGGAATGGTATTTTGGATGGAATGTGTCATGGAAAGCAAACTCATACACCGCCTCTACCTCTAAGGAACTTTGTCTATTATTATGGAAAAAGAGTCAGAGCCTGCATGTATCTGTGGTGTATAACCAACAAAATCAGCTCACGTGGAACAAGCCCTTAGAGCAGAGTGGGCCCCTTTGTGCTTTGGGGCACGGAAGGAAGAAAGCACCGATTTTCAGTCTCCCAGGGCTTCTTAGCAGGTGTTCTGCTTCGTGAGGGCTGTGTGGAAGACAGCAGTGAAGGACTTGAATGATAGTTAATGTAGCTGGCAATCAGAAGTGTTGCTTCAACAATCTGGGGAAAAGAGAAAATGATTAACTGTAGGTCAATTAGAGGTAAGAATGCCCTTTGATTTTTAGAATCTATTGACCACATAGCTTTTGGAAATGGCTTTGTCCCATGGAATTGTTCCGTTTTAAAATGAAGCTCTATCTTTTAAGAGTTATGTAGAATAAGCCTCTTGTTGAAAGGTTCCAGCTTACAAAGGATTTGTTGAATATATATATAGCTAGTGCAGTGGCCACAAGTACCAGTCGCCAGGGCTTGTACAAAACACACAGCCCTGATGCTGCCAGCTGGAAAGAAACTCACTTTTCATTTGTAATTACCTTTGGAATTGCCATTGTGAAGAGGAGTTTTTCAGTGCTATTTTTTCCAGAACTTCTTTCTTTCATTTGACTGACTACAATCATGAAGTCATCTCGACAGCCTCCAAAGGTCAGCACAGAGGAATATGAATAAGAGACCTTCAAATGCTGCAGACAGAGAGTTTGAAAAAGTTCTGTAAAAAACTTCAAATGTCTACCTTGAACTAGTATATTACTTTATATTGCTACTTCCTGCAAGAACACCAGGCCTCCAGCAGTGAAGGGCAGTGGGTGGCTCTATAGCTAAGAGCTGGCAGTGAAAATGCAAGTGAGAATTGCATTTCTACTTTTCTCCTGGTGTGCTCCATGCCTCACTACTTCATAGTACAGATTTTGTTCTAGTCCAGATGGTGGTAGTAAAGCACACACCACTGAGATTTGCAAGATGTATGAACATCTTGCTTTTGCTGCCCTACCTTACACTGCAGCTGTAATTTTCCTTTGTCTATGGCGTGTTAAAACACAATGTTGACTTCCCTCATCTCTGACTTTTACAAACTAACTTCTGGATCCATTTGAATTTAAAGACAAACTATTAGTGACTTTCACTGGACTCAGGGGAATGTCTTTCTGTGCTAGGTAAGGTATTCCTCTTAAACGGTGTTCAACATACCATTGTGTTATAATCCAGTATGCTGATACCATCTTCATTCACAGCTATCCAGACTGGACAGTCTTCCAATGAGGAAGGCAAAATAGGCTGGAGAGAAAGAAAATTATTATTTTAGGTATTTCTTGACCACCACAGAATCATGTCTCTGATATAAATCTTGAGATTTAAGGATAAAGTGAAGATGAGAAAAAAAAAATCCTAAAGGCTTACTGCTGTGACCTGGTTTGATTTTTAAGATAGCTTTCCCAAAATTTGAAATAACATTTTCAGATTTACATGCACTTTTTGGAGTAGTGGAACAAGAGATACAAGGATAACAAAGCCTTTGAAATTAATTAGATGCCATCAGTATGGTTAAACCTGAAGGAAATGCTAGGACAGAGCAACAGCATGGCAACTCTGCTGAACACATGTGTTGATACTGCTCCTATCTGTCAGGAAGGCAGTGAAACCTACTGGTTTCTGTATCAGTGCACCCAGTACCATCATATCAATGCCATTTTGGTTTGTACAGAATCTTATGGCAAATGTGCATCAATTGTCAGTCGAAGATGCCTTGTTATAGCTAATGACATAAAATCTTTCCTGGGAATCTGTTATTACATAGGCTTTGCTGTTTAACTGCTGAAAAGTTATAAAATATGGTAATCATCAGGAATATGAACATTATTTCACCTGTGGGTGGACCTATTCTGATTCTTCAGCATACTCAATTACATATTCTGCCAGTAACCTCAAACACCAGTAACCTCTTCTGACAGTAACCTCTTTTAGTCCTGACAGTGGAAATAACTGTATTTTGAAAATTTCTTGTGTATTTACTCAAGAGGTCCCTTTCATCGTTAGACTTTTTTTCTGTAACCAGAGCAGCTTTGACTTCAAAACAAGAGACATGTAACCATGAAGAAGACCTCCCTCAAGCTTTCAACAGCAGAAATTTCTGCTGGGATGGGGAAGATGGTTAATGCCAAAAAAAGATTTCTCAGACAGCCATTATGTGCTAAGACATTAGTTCGGGCATGAGCAACAGGTACAGAGCTCTAGCCTGGAATGGGGTGAGGGATGGTACAAGCTACTGGGGGAACCACTCCCTCCAGCTGTTCTTTGCTCTCCCACTGATCCCTTTGGGCTGGTAGCTTACCCAATATGTACTTTCATTTTTTTTCTGCAACAGGACATTAGCAGTGCTTGCTTCTTTCACGTGGCAAGGAAACATCCAGTTCTGTGTCAAGCAGAGAACCCATTCTCCTTACATCTGGCATCAGCTGCCAGGTGTGACTTAGGGGGGACTATTCCCTTTCTCCCCCACTATGGTATGTAAATGTTATTTTTTAAACTACCATTGCAGTCATGATGTCCAGGAAAATTCCTGCCTGAGAAAGCTTTGGCAAAGCTTGTAAAGACAGGTAGTAGTACTCTGTATCATGATCAATTGACACAGGTAGGGAACCTTCAGTATTTATTTACTGAACACTACCAACCCCTAGTGGTTAGAGTATACTTGTCTTCTGTCTTTTTCAACCTATATGGTACCAGGGCTGCTCGTTCAGAACAGAGTTGTTCAGTTTTTTCCCTTTCTAAAGCAGAAGCATTTTCAACCCATGTTACCAGAGACTGTAGGTATGTCTCTGCTCAGATAATTCACTCTTGGAAACAGAAAAAAGTGTGCTCCAGTTACCTTAGCAGCAAATATTTTGGTTCCAAAGAGAGGCCATTTCCGGGCCACCGTCAAATAAATTCGAATGCATTCTGGTGGAGAGCATCCCTGCAGCACCATCCACTTGGTTGCCAGCCTGTCTGTCAGTCGCCTTTAGAAGTCCAAGACACAAGACAGCATTATTTACTAATGTCTTCCAAGGAAAGATGTGTAAAATTAGAACAGTTAATAAATGTACCTCTTTACTCCAAAAGAGCTGTTCTACACAGCACTTAGAGACAGGGCTGTTAGCACTATCAGTTCAACAACCTGAATTTATTTTAGCTTTTCTCTACTTCTACATACTTTCTCACCTTCCTCATACCTTGCCTGTAGGATGCTCTATATGGAGTGGCGATATATATTAACTCAGTCTTGATCTGCCTCACTAGGGATGGTTTGGCAGCTACCTTGCTACATGCAGATGGAGTTTGCTTCCCAAAGGAGGTAACTGTGTTAGTTCCACACTGCATCCCTAAGTAGGTTGGGATCTGTAGGAAGACTATTCTCTCACTTTAAATCAGATAGATCTGAGATCCGTGGCAACATCTGAATTTTGTACTTGAGCTTTTTGCACTGTGTGTGACAATTTCTAAGTCAGAACAGTCCTGCCAAAATATGTCCTACCAGAATTACTGCACGGCCTGAAGCAACCCATATAAGCTGGCCTTATGGCTCATTGCAAATTTTAGGCATCTGGATTCAATTGACACTTGGGGGAAGTGTAAAATAAAAACCCCAGAGAATTCATCTTAGGCTTGGGTTAGATTGTCGAAACTGAGATGCCTAATTTGGAAGTAAAAAGCCTAACTTCTTGTCTATGGCAAAATTGGGTTTTTTGGCTCTTTTTATATTATTTTTTCCTTCAAGGGAACCTTTTCCTGACACTTTTGTTTTGTTTGAGTTTCTACATCAAATAATCTTGAGAGAGCTCCTTGAAACTTCTTAAATGCAAAGAAAATTTGGCAAGTAAAAGCTGATTTCAGTGCAAAAGAATTGGAGAACCAACAGCTTACCTGAGCTGTTCAGGAGTAATGTTTTGCTTGTAGTGTTTGGGGTAGAATTTATCTAAAACCTGGTGGAGAAGATGCTGCATTTTCAATTGTGATGTTCCCCCAGGACTTGAAGATCCTGGTCGATCCAAATCCCCGTATTCCACCTAAGGCAACAGTATAGTTTATAGTGCAACAGAACTATGAGGTTTGCGATGCAGTAGAACATTCCATGAATTCCCATCCTGATATGTACTGTGTTTATTAGTCATGCAAAAAGACACAGGCTGGGGAGTTGTCTACAGCATTAACCATAGTAAATGTGTACAAAAGAGCAACCACTGAGGACACAACTGCCCAAGGAATTATCTACTGATCTAAGAGAGTGGAACATGATCTCAGCCAGGTATTTGTTGTGAGGAGATACATCTGTATAAACTGCCAGGCTTTGGGGATTTATTTTCAATTGGCCAATTAAAACAACAAGACTATTTGTATATAGTATGGACCCTGTCCCCAGCTTCTTCACCTCAGTTTACGCTGCTTCAACAAATACAACACTCAGTTTCAGGTCAGTAAAAAACTATTATACTGCTTATCATGCCCACAGCCCACAACATGTGTTTTATGTGGAAAAATACTAAATGCAAGCCTGGAGACCTAATGAAGGATCTCAAAAAATGCTCTTCCTGAGTAAGGGGGTACTGGCAGTACAAGAGTGGAAGTTTTCACTACTAATGGAATTCTAGTGGTGGTACTATTTCCATGTCTCTACTAAGGTACTAATTGGAGCAGGTTTGGTGATAGTCCAGCCTCACTGTTTTTTCTAGTATTTTTCTTGAAAAGGAAAGGACAGGCACAGCTAGAGACATATGTATGCTACTATAATGCATTTGTCATGGTACATCTGACAATGTGTTTGTCTGATACATCACAATGTGCGTTTGATGTGCTTTTGATGTAAAAGGGAGCTGCTTAGTCAAACATAGTATGCAGCTGAAGCAGGACAAAAGAGAGGATTTCTGCCACACTCACCTGAGCCATTAGAGCCACCATTTCCAGAGCTAACTCCTTATTGACAGGAAACCTTCCATTGGCTATTTCATTGCTCACTTGGAAGGCCAGTAGCAGCCGCTCACGGTCTGTCTCACCTTTGGCCTGGCTCCGAAAATATAATCTAAAATAGAGAGGATTGTGAAGATAAAAAGATACTGTGAACTGAAAGTACAGCTGGGAACTTGAATCAAGGTAAAGCAAAATAAAAGTGTGTTTTGTTTTGGATTTTCTTTCATTGAGGGGGTATCAAACAGATTTGGAAGCTGAGGTGCTTCCCGTATGAACAAGATTTGAGCAAGGAGGCTCAAAACATGCTTTCTAGCTTTGGAAGCTATTTGAATTCTGTAAGCCAACCACTTCTAGACAGTGAACCCTTATTAAATACAGCTAAATCAGTGTCCATTCATCCCCATCAAGCACAGACAGGCAATATTTAAATTCTGGCCTTCTCTGCTTATCACAGAAAAGGAAAGTACCTCTGATCTACATGTATAAGCTTCTATGAGGCAGCCTTGTAGACTTGCCAGCTTGGATTTAACCATTCACACTTCTTAAAAAATGCTTCAGTTTGCTTCAGCAGGAAATAGGAGACCCAATTAACAGACTTTGTTTAAGGAAACATGCATGTAAATCAAAGCATGCTATTGTTTTTTATTCCATTCACAGTTGGAATTTTTTTGACATGGTATAGCAAGATAGCTAGTCTGGGCTGAAGACACTGGCTTGGGGAATGCTTCCCAGAACCCTTCCTCATATTTAGAAGTCCACAGCAACTAATTCACATATTAATTTCAAGATGCATCTATGGCTATAAATTCCACAATTCCACTACATGAGATATTCATTCTAGTGGATCAGTTTATTTATTTTTATGTCACTTTGAGATTAACTACACTGTTAGGACCATATTGACCTTACAAATGTCTTATCAGAGTCCTTGGTGTTAGAACAGTCCAGCCTTGGAAAGACCTTATCAAAACATCCTTGCTGTCTAGCCTATGCACATTCCAGCCCAACAAAATAATACTGCAGTTTCACTCCTGAAACACATACACAGCCTTCTGCGTCAAAAGCAATAACTTCTGCTTTCACCTCTATTATATCAACCAACAAAGTTGACAGAAATTTGGTTCCACCATTACAATCAACAAAATCTTCCTATGTTCAGTATTGAACTCTCTGTTCAGTTTTGGGGCAGCCTTTGTTCCACTTGCAAAGAGAATTCATTCCTTGTTCTCATACAGCTCTTGATTTACTGTAACTCAGAATTCCTATCTGTACTATAAGTGATTAACTGATTCCAATTTTTGATTTAGATCTTTGTGTTGTACTTCGCTGCTCTACCATCTTTCATCATCTGACTTTTAACATTTCTTTCTTTATAAAGTTTGGGCACTGCTACTACATATCTTTTCTACAGCTCATATGATTTAGAACATTGTTCTTATATCATTTTCATCTTTGAGATTGTTCAGTTAATTGCAAGTTTCTGCATACTTGTTCTGCATTCTTCAATTATGTTTTAGGATCTAGGCAAATGAAATTGTGCCAAGGATGCCTTACTGTGCTACAGCTAGTTGTTAACTGATTTTGAGTCTATTCCGCTATTGCAAAGTGGTTTGGGTTTTACCCCTAGGCTATATGCTTTTCTAAATGTAACAGACAAAAGCCATCACATCTCCTGTAAGATTTAACTGCATCCTAGCTAAAATAGTTTTAGCACCAATCATACTATAAGTTACTGGTCATCTACACAGATATATGCAGTCTAGAATGTTTAATTACCAGCAGTAGTAAGGCCACCCAAACAGAGGACAGTACCTGTTCTTATAGGTCAACTTTACAATTCTTGTGCCACCTTCATATTTCCCAGGATGCAATTCTTTTAAGGCTTGTTCCCATTTAGAAATGACATCACAGATCTTTAAAAAATGTGAAGGAGAGAGGAGACACAACTGAGGTGAAATAGATAGCCAAGGCTTGAGGGGAAAGTAAGTGAATAAAATATTGTGAAACACAGAAGATAAAGAAACAGACTGGCTTAGCATAAACACAGCTCCAAGTGACAAAATACATTCTTTTTCTGTTGAACAGTATGTAAAAATTAAAGCATTCCAACTGAAAATTCCAGCCCTAACCTGCGGGGGGACACATGAATTCTGCTCTGGTAGTAACTCTCATGGCTATGTGGATGTTAGCAAGTAGGAAGGCTCAGGAGGAACAGATGTGCACAGCAAAGCACCCATTCCTAAGTCTCCATGCCCACACTAGTAGTCCAACTGAGTGACCTGAAAGCCCACTGCTATGTTGGATGACATCTTCCAGTGCATCATGTAAAAGGAATCAATTTCATGCTCTCAGTTAACTCCTTAATGGAGTCAAAGCATGGTTAATAGGAATGATTGGTAGGTTTACTTCAAAAGTGCCCTCCTGAGCCAAACTAAAGCTCTACCACATCCTCTGAACAGTAGCAGAATGTGCATGGCTATATCAAACCCTTAGATGTGAAGGTCCAAATTTTGGCAATGTTTGGTCCTAGATTCCAACTTTGTAACTCAGACATATTTTTTGTAATATGGCTGGGGGTTTTTGTTCCATTCAGCTCCTCCTGGTTATTCTAGTCCTTTTAGAAGTGGTCTAATGAAGGCCCCTGCTTCTCTTTTGATGGCGTCTCAGTGAAAGGAATGAGAACTTAAAAAACCACATGAAATACATAATCAGATCTCTAAACCTCTGTTAAGCTACTGAGATTTACTGGTTATTATTTACTTGCCAAGGCAAAGTGATGCCTTTGATTGTCTCAAGCTCCTTTGTTTACTCTGATACCTCATCTCTCCAGTTGGTCCAATTACCAGTAAAGCTCCAGATTACCTGATCCATATCAGACCATGAAAAAAAACTATAGAATTTGGCACTGCTGAAGTTTCCTTTCAAACCATCTATTTCAAAGTTATTGGTATCTTCTCCCTCTGTTGCTTAATGTGAAATTTTACAGTGTATAATTGATCGTTTTAGTTCAAAGTTGCCACTACAACTATTCCTCCATTAAGGCTGTATGACAAATTATTCTCACAAAATCTGATGGGTCTCATTCATGGCAGCCAGCCTGCTCAATTAAGGCAGTCACTCAGCTGCAGCATGGGTAAAAATCTCCATATGAAAGTCACAGGTGCTAACACTTTATCTGCTTTCTTTTTCCCTTGATCTGAGGCATTACACCCTTTCTTAAAATGAAGCCATACTCAGTAGAGCTCTCTCCCCTAAGTATGCTTATCAACAATGAAAGCCTAAGTTAACTGGAGATAACAATGAAATACTTCATAATGCAACAGATGTAATTTATACAGACATGACAAAAGGCTTACAGCATAACATAATTTTGTCTCAATTAGGAGTGTCACATTTGATGGCAGTTGTGATATCTGATCATGCTGGCTAGCTCAGTCATGTTTCAGTTTTGTAGTCAAGACAAATTAAACTTTAATATGTGCTAAAATCTGAGTTAGACTTTTTAAAAATTGACCAATTTATGACCTACTAAAATAGATCTTTCTATTAAGAACTGTATCAGATTAGGCTAGCTCATTATAGAATCATAGAATCATTTCATTTGAAAAAGGCCTTTAAGATCAGCAAGCCTAATCATCAAACCAGCACTGCCAAGTCTACCACTAAACCATGTCCCCAAGTGACACATCTACAGATTTTTTAAATAGCTCCAGGGGCAGGACAGTGACTCCACCACTTCCCTGGGCAGCCTGTTTCAGTGCTTGAGAAACTCTTTCAGTGAAGTTGTTTTGCCTAAACCTCCCCTGGAGAAACTCTGGGCTGCTTCTTGTCCTGTCATTTGTTACTTGGGAGAAGAAACCAACTCCTACCTGGCTACAGCCTCATTTCAGGCAGTTGTAGAGAGCAATTAAGGTCCCCCTGAGCCTCCTTTTCTCCAGGCTAAAGAACCTCAGCTCCTTCAGCTACTCCTCATCAGACTTATTTTCCAGACCCTTCACCAGCTCTGTTGCCCTTCTCTGGACCCATTCCAACACCTCAATGTCTTTCTTATTGTGAGGGGCCCAAAACCAGTGCAGAGTACAGGGAGACAGTCTCTTCTCTCATCCTGGTGGCCACACCATTTCTGATACAGGCCAAGATGTTCTTGGCCTTCTTGGCCACCTGGGCACACTACTGGATCATGTTCACATGGCTGTTGACCAACATCCTCAGATCCTTTTCCTCTGAGCGCTTTCCAGCCACTCTTCCCCCAGCCTGTAGGGAATGGGGTTGCTGTAACCCAAGTGCAGGAATTAATATCTCATCTGTGAATATTAATCTAGATAGACAATATCCAAGCTTATTTGATCTTAATTCATTAAAAAAGATTTATTAACCATTTAGCAGTCCTTCAAAAATGTATACTAAAGGCAGCAGAGGAGAAAAATAAATACCTTCATATTGCTGGGCAAACAATGTTCCAAATTCTTGCCAGAAGGATCATCTGTGAACAGAGAAAATCCCATATGGGATGGCTTCCTCATTCCTGTTTCTTGGTTCAGTCTCTGGATGAATTCATCAACTGTTGAGGAACCGTCAAAACCTACAACCTGCAATGAAAGAGGACTTAACTGAGGAGACAAGAGTTGTGACCACTGATGGGTATCACAACTCATGAAGGTGGTTTCCTACGGATTAGCATCTCAGGATTAACTGCCAGCTCCAGTGACAACCCTTGTGTATTGTCTCCCTTCATATCACATTCTTCCCCATATTGAGACACTTCCAACATCTCTCCCTTTTTCTCAGTTACTTTTTCTTCCTAAGATCTGTTGAGCTAAGGATGAATTCCTTTCACTTCTTGGAATATCAGCTAAAACAGCAAGGAGGAGAAGCAGTGTTTATCTCCCAATTCCTGGTAAGTATAAATACAATGGTGCCACCAACCCACACGAAGAGGGCAGGTTATGGTGCAGTCCTCTAGTGCCCAGAAGAAAGGCAGCTGTGGTGGCTCACCTGATAGGTTCCATTCATGAAGTGCACTGGGATGCTGAAGGGGAGTGAGTGGTGGTAGGGATTTCTCAGCAGGATAGACACAATCTCCATCCGGGAGGGCTTGGCTTCCCTCTCTCCAGCCTGCACGGTGCGATCTACTGATCTCTGGCAGTAGATGGCATACTTGCCTATCTCACTCCTAGGCAAAGAGGGGGAGAGAATCACAAACATGCTCCAAGTGCCGTGTCCTCTTCAATTTCCCATGCCATGACAATGCATTCCTCCCTTAGGCCTTTGCTCAAATAAGTGTCTCTCTCTATGCAGATACACTCTTCATCTCAACAGACTAACAGCTAAAGTGAAAAGCTACAACACAAACCTGAGCTCCAAGGACCTGTAAAACTAAGGCAGACAATGGACTCTCTAGAAAACACAAGATTATTCCCTGCTTCTACGTGGACTGGACACATATCCTTTTATGTACCCTGTTGCCATCATAGTATCTGTCAAGTCAAGATCAATTCACCCTCAAACTTGCTGTCATGAATTTAGTTACTATCATGTCAAGTCCTGGTAAATATTGAGTTGTATCCTGTGAGACTAATGCATTACAAGCAAGTATTTATTAATTTTACATGGTTGTAGAAATTTTAAGTTTCCATTGACCCTATCTGCCAACCAAGAGACTTCACAGAGATTCCAAGCTAGCTTAGATTTGTTGATAGTTCAATACAGGATAGGGATAGTTACCAAGAAGATCAGTTTACTGTCTACTGAAGAGAGTGCTCCTTTGAACAGCATCAAAAAGATGTAAGGGTCTCTAAAGTCAAGCAGGAATGGTCAACTGCATCTTGCACAAAAATGTGAAGAATGTATATATTCAGTAAGTTCTGAAATGGAAGATTTATATGGATTTGCAACTGTGCTATCACTTTGCAAGGGCAAATAATTCCATTCAAGATGCCTTCAGGAGCTCAGTACATGATTAAATCTCCAGTTAAATCCCTACAAGCAACATGGAAGTCAGGAGTTCTGGCATTTCACTGTAGCAATACATTGCTCACCTCCCCAGTAATGAGCTTGGACAATATTCAAATAGATAATCTTGCTTCATTGAGAAGCTGTTATGTCTGGTTTCCAGATGCTCCTGAGCCCTGTGACTTCTCAGTTAGAACTCTGCCCCACTTTTTTTCCTCTCTTAGAGACTTATCTTAGAGGATACATATGCTGAGATCACCTTGCACAATAAACGATACCTAGAATTAAGAACTGTAATTCCTCTAATGAAGATCTTTTAATACCTAGAATAGATCTAGACCATAGGCATTATGCAGTGTAAACATTCTAGTGTCTTGCTTGCTGTGTGAAACAGGGAAAGTATATCTACTGAACTGGTCAAGAAACAGCTGTATCTGCTCCACCCAAAGAAAGGTAAGTATTCCTAGAGCTAGGGAGAAGGAGCCATGTTCATCCCATTTAGCAACTGCTCCAAATCTAAGCTAAACTACAGGTGAACACAGGCACATTTTCATGCAATTTCTGAGGTTTTTTTCTAGCCCTAATAATTGTTTCATAGCTGGATCCTATAAATAAACTTCCTCTTTGTTTCTGCTTGGAGTATATTTGTTCACAAAGGTGCTTTTGGGCAGACCATCAGCATAGAAGAGCTTGAAGCTGATGTAATAAATCAGTTTCACACGGCCCAGCAAATCCTTTTGAAATACAACAGTCTCCAACAGTAGAGCAGCTCCACTCATGAGCTGAATGGGCCTGTAACAGCACAAGTTTGAAGAGATGGTTCCTAGTACTAGACAAAAGATCCCTAACATGTTGTATTAGCAAATGGAGAGAACCTGAATGCTAAGTAGTGCCCAATATCTGTATTTTTGCTTTTGAGAAGAAATATCAAATGTGAGGCAACAGTTAAGGAAATAAAATACTTGCTAGGACTACATGTTTCCTTTGCAGTGCCAGGAAACTTTCAGCTTGAGTTCCACGGCAGATTTAGGCTTATTGATTGAATATGAATATTTGTTTGAAAGGATTTTGTACTTTTACTTTTTTACTTCTGTCTTAACAACAGTGTATTTTTGCAACAGATAACCAGACATCTCTAGCTGTGACCCTCTCACTAAGGACACAGTGAGATACACTGAAGACCAGATCATCATGGAAACAAAGCACAGCATGAACAATGGAGAACAATTTCTTGCTGTCACCATAGTTACAAACCAGAGGTAAGAGAAAACAGTACTAGCATATATTTCAGGTTTGTTAGCTTTATCTAACTTTTTACAGTTCCCTGAGATGTTTTATGCCTCACTTTCATTCTGTCACTTTGTCTGCTAACCTGACAGTAGTAGAACATAATCACCTAAAATTTGAGTAATTAATTCTGAGTAATTGCTTTGGTCTGTCTTTCTGTCAATAAAAGAAAGTAGCTGTATAAGCAAAAAACTTCCCAACATAGCTCCAGTTATATCTATGAAAAGTTCTTTTGCTAGTACAGGTCACTCAGTTTTGTGAATTAGCTTCATCTAAGTGACAAATTAATGTGAAAGGTTGAAGGGGCACAGCTTTATACTACTGGGAGCCTTCTGTCCTCCCTCCCAACATAATATTTGTGTTCCAGAACTGCTTCCCTCTTTCTCTGTAGTGGGTGCAAGAGGCAGTCAGCTGAGCAGGATGAAATGCTGTTGCAGTCCTTACCTGGGGTCTGCATGTCGCTGCAAGTGCTGTTTGATGTACCAGAGGAAGTGATGCTGAGGCAGGAATAGAGGAGCACATAAAGCCAGGAGCTGCCAGCACTGTCAACACAAAACTGGACATCACTCTAGTTCTGTACTTCTTACCTGTTGTCTTTCACAGAATACTACAGGCAAAATGATGGATGATGACTAGTGCTTTTTGGAGTGAACCTTTTTGCATATGTATGTAGTTCAAGAGGTTTTAGAGGGCAGTAATGGTCAGACAGACTGCTCTTCAGTATCTCAATCTGGACTCTGAGAAGAGTTCTATGTGATTGGCTACTTCTGAAAATTTTAGTGCAACCACAACTGAGTCAACCATTAAGACTTAAATTAATACTATGTAACTGAAAATCCTACCAAAAAAGCATTGGCAAATTTTATTTCAAATTAGATCCATTATTATTCGACCTGATTTTAATGTTCCATTTGAGCTGGGAATATTGCAATTGCAGATGTACATTCATGCTGTAACTCAATTAGTTTTATTTACCCAACAATTATAGTGCAAGATTCAGATTTCATGTTTAATAGTAATACTCATGGCTTGTGCTGTTGATTATCTAAAATGCAAAACAAAATTAATACCATGTGACAGTTATAGCAAGACACCTTTAGCACAAGCACTATTTTAGGAGAATCAGTTTTTAATTAGCTACTAATTAAAAACATGGGATTAAATGGAAAGTTTTTGCAGAGTGGCACTAAATAAAGAGGAACTGACCTGAATGACTGAGTGGTTCTGGGGTTGTCGGCAGCTGGTCTGTTTAACAAGCTGACAGTAAATTTCATTCTGCAGCTCAGTATGTGTCAAGCACACCTGCAGTGCCGTCTGGGCAAGTGACACATGGTAATCAATAGAGGATGCCTCCACAGGAACATTGATGAACAGCTGACAGGACTGTGAAAGGGCAGAAGTTACTCAACGCCACAAATACAGATACTTTTCTCTGGTACTTTCCAGGCCAGGTTCACCAGATGTATTTATTAACTTACAGACAGTTAATAAATAACCTTGAGAGGAGGGAATAGAGTCAATACTTAGTTCCTATTCCTCCTTCCTTAGTTATGGCAACTAGAAAATTTACTCAACCTCCCCTGGTCTCAGGAACTTGCCAGTCAGCAAGAGAATTGAGGGGAAAATGTGCATCCTGCCTTCCATGCATGTATTTTGCCTTGCTCACACTGTCCAGTCTCTTTCCTGATCTTACACTTGGAGAGTGCAAAAATGTAATCTCCAGCGGCTTCACCACTGGTCTTACTGTCACAACTGAGTTTGCCACTGAATTGTTTCTGTTTCCTTCAATCCAACTGTGGGAGAGGAAAGAGGAAGACAAAACTGATTTTGAAGCATAAAGTCTGTGGGGAGCATTACTCCTAAAACCAGATTCTGCACAAGTTAAACCTCCAAAGAATGAATGACACTTAAAATCCAACAGTTCTCTTTAATCAAATTAACCAGCAGGCCTGTCTAAAGCAAGCCATAGTGACCAGTAAATGTTGTACAACATGAGCAAACAATGTTCCTGCCCCAACAACATAGCAAAACAACTGAAAACCATGCAATGTCCCTTTAAATACCTTAAAAAGTTTCAGGGCTTCAGTCTGTAGAGCCTCTGATGGCAGAGTAGTGAGGGATGTGTGCAACCCATCTTTACTGTAGCACAACATAGGATGCTTCCACAGAGGAGAGTCTGAAGTAGCAGATGGGCAAAAACATGCAGTGTCAGAAATAGGAGAGAGAGAACAGTGCCTATGTTGACAAGGAGCCTTGCTGAGATGGCAAAGCACCCAAGGAAGCAGCACTGCACTAGGCCACGTTATCTTTGGTGACACTTCACTGTGGATTTCAGCAAAGCCCACCACGGATAAGGAGTCACCAGCAGCATTAGTCATCAGCAGAAAGAAATATTGGCATCCTCAGTCCTGCTACATCAGAGCTTCTCATCAGCTGGATTCTGGTGAGAAGCTGCTCAGGTGTGTGTTCAAACCAGAGACACAAACCCTGCCAGGGCAGCTGCCTGCAATGGGGGTCTTTGTTAGTGCAGGTCACTATTCAACAGGAAGCAAGGTTCACATATGGGTCCAGAATATGTGAGAGTGCAAGAAAAAGGTAAGAATGTAAATGTTAATACGTATTTGAGAACATGGTGCATAAACATAAATGCATAAGCAGGTATTAAAGATGAACATGGATGTATGTGTAAGGGTTTATATGTGCAGACAGAGAAATAGATGGGAAGGCAAGTGCGTTTGAGTGTATTTGGAGAAAAAAGCATGTTTGTATTGTCAAGATTTCCTGGAAAGGAAAATCAAGACCAACAAAGACAGGAAAAAAAAATTAAAGCACCAGTTCTTTGTTTTCATTTGAATTACTGTTACTGACATTTCAGAGGCTTTGATAAATGATGTGACAATATGATGGACTTGTCTGAGAACAAGGGGAGAAGGACACTATACCATATGAGGTAGTACTGAGAATCCCCTTCTCTCACCTTTGACTGGATTAAACTGGGAATTGAAATTATTCTTCCTTATGCTTTGCTACCATGGAAAAGTTTTTGGTGCTTACTTACTAGGGTCACCCTCTGCATCCAATAGTTTTCCAATGAGTTGTTCATATGATGTGCCCACTGTGGCATTACTGCTGCCAGCTGCAACGGTCATATGGTACAGCCAGGTGTTCTAGGCATAGGGATGAGAACAGGATGGGTCAATTCAGACCTGTTTTCTACAAACAAGTTAAGCCTGTATGACCCACTTGCTCACTGTTACCAAGAGACTCTTGCTCTCCAAAAAAAGACAGCTTTTTATACCTTCTCCTGTTTGGTGCGGATAAGTAGATACGTGGGACTCTGGTCCTGTGGGTGAATCACCAGTGTACAGTGGGATGAGACAAGTCCTCCACCAGTGGCTTCATAATCTTCATCAGAGTCACAGGAACGGTCTACTTCTTCCACCTTGGACTCACGCAGAGGCAGATGCCCTAAAGGACACTATGAGGAGCAGAAGCACATTAGATAAATATAACTCATCTCCCAGTATGGACAGGGAACACTGGGAAAGAAAAGCCAAGTAAAAATGCTGGCAGTTCTGTAAAATGGAAGGAATAAATAATTCAATGCTTAGTTTATGTAGCTATGCACTTCTAGAGAATCTCTTCCTTCATAAAGTACTTACAAAGTGTCTCACTACTTATATTTTTCTTGGAAGAGCATCTACAGGTCAAAATGAGGCTATGCAAATAAAAAGGTATTTTTTCCCAAAAGATACTGCTTTCTTCCCATTACACTTGAGAGTCAGTTGCTTAGTATCTTGAGCCACTGTTTTCTGACCCAGGTCAGACTTTCTGCTTGCTACTAGAAGAGAAATACTTCTAAAATTTCTTAAGTAGTTAGATTCAGACAAAAGAGAGGATATCTGCTGTGCTAATTCTTGAGGTCAATCCCAAATATGAGTCACAGTACTTTTTGATATTCTAAAACTTGGGGTTTGCCATCACCAAGACAAAGTAATGGACTATAGGGCAAGGTGTCCAGAAATGGAAGCACATTACACTGACTACCCTCTCTCCAGAATGTCATCTATTTTCATGACAATAATGCAGGATCTATCAGCTGCTGTACAGAAGTCTGCTCAGAAGGCTGCACAAGACCAAATGGAGAAAGTGAGGAACAAGATATAGAGTGATCTGAGAAAGAGCAATCACTTGCCTTTTAAGTCTGCTGTCATTTAAGCTTAAAAAAATAAAATCAGGGAAAATATTGATGCTATTTGTGGAACAGGTGCTGTTAGAAGAGAAGTACAACCAAGAAAGAGACCTGAGACATAGAAGCAGTAACAGAAAAGAAAACTTCATAAGAAATGGGAAAGGATGATCCAGGAATAAAAGAAGAAAAAGAAATTACTTTATCTTCAGGATTCCGATAGTAGTAGAAAGTTTTTCCAATCAGTGCGCACCAGACCAGCTTAGAGTGACCATGCTTGACCTGTAAGGAGGACAAACACACATAGGTTTTTAATAACAGCAGTACTGCCAGAATGACTTTCTAGGACTTCACTTTTCAATTCAACTCTCCCTTAAAACTTTGTTTTATTCTCCCTTAAATTATTTGCTTTATGCTAATATAGGCTCCTCTCAAAACATACAGGGCACCCCTTCAAAAACAGGCAAGTACATCCCATCCAAGTATATGGGACGTGGGTGCTTATGAGAATGGGTCTAAAATTTTGTGAAGTGTTTTACTCATTCATAACAATTTATAATTTCTCTGTACTGAAATGCAATATTAAGGATAACCTTTTAAAGATTATAAAAACAAATCAGTTCATCTCAGCAAGAAAAGACATCAACCTATAATCTAGACAGCTGTTTCCTATTGCAGATAAATAACCTTCATCTGCAGGTTGTCTTTAGCCATCTTAGAACTTGACAAAAATTATATTAAAATATTCACAGTAACTTGCAATGTTAAACTCATCTATGGCAATGACATAAAGAATAAGAATTTTCAGCCATTGTACTTTGTACTAATGTACCTACAGTCTGTTATGACAGTACTAAATGCTAACCTGGAACCATACAAGCCATTTTTTTGAAACTCTCCTATATCAACAAGTTAAAGATCAATTAAATGTGACATTCAACACTGTTGATTTTTTTATTATGACATGCTGTGAATTCTGCTGAAAAAAGCATACATAAACTAGATATTTGTTATTACTTACTACTTGACAGTCAGTACCTTTCAGTAGCCTTGTTTGTCCCATCCCTTATCACTTATATAAATGTTTCACTCTGAAATACAGAAATCTACAGCCCCTTTTCTTTCTTTCCCTACTCTTAATTAAAAGTATTAAAATGCTAATTTAGAGCTCACATTTGCTGTGCAAACCAAGAAGCTGGTACACTGTCAATTCTGAGCTAAACATAAAGTATGAAATATTATTTTACCTTGGTGAGCCAGCCTTTCACAGTAGGTTTAGCATCACTGTGAGGAACACCAACAGGACCGCTCACTTGTACTCTCAGGATACTCTGTAGGACATGAATCCATTCCTCCAGGATGTTGGGAGAGTCTGCTGTCAGGAAGTAGGTTCTCTTTTCTGTCACAAGCTGGAAGGAAAAGGAATGACCAAGTATAAAGCTGCACACCTAAAAATCTTTTCTTTCGTTGCTGTGTTTCTTTATCCCATACAGATTATTTTTTTTGGTCATTCAAGAGAGATTTTTTTGAGGGTAAGAAAAAAGGTGCTAATCCTCAAAGCCCATGTGAAAAAAAACGAACCACAGATGAATCAAATTCTCATAAGCTTTCTTGCTGTTTCTGTTGGATACTGTGGCTTTGTGTTCTCTCTCATCCTTTCTTGTTTCTCAATGCTGCTGCTAGATTTTAATTTTAAAGGTGACTACATAAATCTGGGATTTTGCTGCCTTCACTTTATATTGTATTTTGCCTTCATTACCCTGTGACTGAGAAGAAAGATGCTAGCAATCTAACAGTATTAGGCCTTAGCAACTTCAGTTCCATAAGGGCAGAAGGTAGCTCACAAGCTAGGCCATGTACCTTTCAAAGTACAAAAGGAACTTCAATGAGGCCTTTCTAATTAAGCCAATAATGACTTAAAAGTGAACCCAGTGATGGGCTAACTTCTAATACTTTAGAAGTCAAATTCTAAAAGGAATCAAAGTACTCAGATGTTTCCTTAGATCCTCCAGGCATGTTAAGTCAGGCTTGAGATCTTGTGAGAGAGGCCTCTCAGAAAGATCCTAGATCCTAGCTGGTTTTAATTGTTTTAATAATCATTTTCCCCCACAGATTTCAAGCTCTAACTCCTGAAAAAAAGGAAAGCATTATGGTGTAAAACAGGACAAAAATAAATACAAATTTCTTTCAGTTTTAAAAGGGTGTATTTGGGTTACAATTTATCTCTTTCCTCATTATTAATTAACTGCCTGTTTTGTGCCAGAAAACAGAGACCAGATAAAGTTAGCTCATCTCAATTGAGACACACAGTACTGTTCAGTCTGAATTAAGTGCTCCCTCACCCAGCTACTGAGTGTATGGTTATGTGCAGGATAAAAATGCCTACCTGGAATGTTTGGGACCCTTCACCCCTGACAATTTGGCATGATGAATTCAGCTCCAGCTGCCCTTGTGGTTTGCGGATAACATCACTCTGAGGAAAGAAAAGCAAAGCATTTTTTCAGTAGGAAACCTCAGACGGGTCTTAGATTACTTAAATACAGCATAAAATGCACATGCAGGTTGGAGTCTGCATTCATGAGCTGCAAAGGACAGCCTAAGGTTGCCAGGTGAAATATGAGCCTGTGTGATCCCATTGCAAAAGTCTCCTCAATAGTGGCACACAATATAACAAGGGCAGTGATAATAAATGCCATCTTACAGAGTTCAGATTGGACATTATGATTAATAAAACCAAAGCAAGCCCAAACAAATACCAACAAACCAAATCCTTCTAAATGGGAAGGCAGTACAACACACAATAGGTACCAAGACGGTGGCTGAATTTCCACCTTTGGAAGTTCTCAAGATTCAGCCAGAAACTTGTTAAGTGACAAACTTATTAATAATAAATTTGTTCTTCATTTGATGATACAGTGAATCTCTCTGAATGTTCGTAATGCTTTTCAAAACAGTAACATGTCTAACTGAAAGTGTTTTTTCAGTATATTAAACTTCTCTGTGCCTCTAGAGGGGAGGAAATATATCCCAGTGACTTACCGGGGACTTGTAGTACATGATTTGTCTGTTTCTGAGAACAAACCATCGTCTTTTCCATGTCTTTACCTGGCTGCCCATTTTCAGCAAGTAGCCTGATTTCTCCATGGGTTCCTGGAGGACAGAGCAAAGAGGAGAGGAGGTCATCTTGCACCTCTCAAAATACAAATGAAAGTGTGGTGAAATCAAGCCCAGACATTTGCTGCATCTCCCATAATTTTCTGCTTTGTTTAGTAGCAGCCATCAAAGATCATGAGAGATGAACAATCACTGATTGATGCACTGTAAACTTATTTCTCTTCCTACTGAGGCATGGATTTTCCAAATAAAAGTGAAGGCTGTCTCTACACCATGATTAGACTACTGTTCCTTGTCTGTTTGATCTCGTACATGGAAGAGTACAGATTTTAATGCTGCATGTTTTGAGGTTTCTTTCCTTTCTCCTTCCTCGGAATTTCCAAATTTATTTTGTCTCAAAAGCGTAAGGCCATCATTAAAGTAGAATACAACTACAGGAAATCAATATAGCTGATCAGGAAAGAATAGAGCCCTTGATGCTTATACTTTTACCTAACCACATAACAGAAATTGCACCTTCTTCTGAACCACCAGATGGTGTCTTCTGATACCAATCAGCTGGACCAACAGCCCAGTCTGTTAGAATATCACTTTGCAGGGGGATTATTCAATATACTGTAGTTACACTTTTTCTCTTTTTTTTCCTCAAAGAGGCCAAGGTTCTGTTTGCACCCCTTTGCAAGTGTAACATAGGAGTTACAGTGCAAGCCTTACAGTGCAGATTCCACCATCAGTGGAATAGGAAGATGTTCGCTGTAGCTTATGTTCTGGCTCTGAATAGTCACCATCCAAGGAGTAGGCATCAGGAGGGATGGCATAGTCACTCTCAGAGCTCAGTGAGGACACAGATACACCTGTTCAAAATAAAGGAGGGAATGAGAGTCATGGTTAGACAAAAGCATGCACTGAATATTGTACACTCCAAGAAAGTTTCTGCATTCACCCTTAAGGCTTCTTTTTGGTTCAAGAAGGACAAGTCAGATCAGACTCTGGAAACTCAAACCCCACTAACGTGACTTATGAGGCCTTCTTTTATTTCCCTAGGAAGACAAGTAGTGAAAAGTGACTTTTGGATACTGACAGTGAAATAAATTTATTGCTGAATAAAACCAGATTAATATATATATATTAAAAAAATCAACAGACTTGTCATCTGAAGGAGAGACAGCTTGTTTTCATTTGGCAACATCCATCATAAAGTCTCAAGCCCCTCTGATTTCAGCTAAGGAAGAGGCTTCTTCACTAGCAATGGGGCTTTGCTTTCTGTGAATCTTTTACTACAGGTACACGGCAATGCACAAGCACATCTGCCAATGCATCACAAGAGAAGTTAAGACTACATGAAATATGACTATTTCAGAGACAACCAACAAAATCTGGTTGTCCCTAAAACAGAGTTGTATTTCATGTTGTCTCCTTGGTAACAAAAATTCCATTCAACAACCAGTTTAGCTCTCCCAGCAGGCAAGAAAAATAGTCCTAATCAGGACTCAAAGTACCTGATGTCTCTCAAAGATAGGTGAGATGTACTTACTGGTCAAGAAATTACCAGTCAATGACAAAGACAAGAAAGCATTTTCTGTATTGTATCAGTACTTGCTTCTGAGAAGTCACAGCAAAGGTATGGATATGATATGTGAAAAATTTGGGAGGGCACTCCTTCTCACAATCTTAGTTCAGCAATTGCCTGAATGGGAAACTATCAGCAGTAAAAACCATCTACAAGAACAGGTTTCTACTGTTGCTACTGTTGTACTGATATCTGCACACATTCTGGGAGAACTCCTTATTAGCATCACTCTGGCTGAGCATTTGCATGTCACTGATGGTGCTGTTCAGGGCATCTTGGCTCTGATGAGAGTTGATCCTGCTCAGTAGCAATGCTCCCACTTTACCTCTCTTCACGGCACGAGGGCTGCCTGGCATGCTAGCTTTCCTGTTCTCAGATCCAGCAGTAGAAGTTCTGAAGCTGGCATGGGAGCCACAGTCATCATCAGAGCCTGAAGACTCATCCAAGAAAGGGACATTGCTGATCTGTGTGGCTTTCTGGAAAACAGGCCTGTATGCTTAGTGTGTTAGAGAAGAGTTTCCCCAGGATAATCCCTCCCCAGTCAGGAGACAGAGCAACCCATGCCCTTCATTTCCACACTGCCTTGCCCACTTCTGCCCCAGAGTTCCTCAGTTCCTCCCCTTCTAGTCTGAAAACTTCCAAGTGGACTCTCTAATCTGATCTGTTTGGTTACACCCTCCTACTCTTCCACCAGCCTTGTGTTCCATTTCATTCCTTAGGCTACACCTACTGCACCTTTAGGTATCATAGTGCATACTGCAACTTCCTGGACCAAAACTTGTTGCCATGTTCTGTGTTCTTAAATATATTTAACATTTGCTACTCTTCTGTATTCTTTTGATGTTCAATACTTCCTGACGTTCTCTAATTTTCATTCCTTCACTGCACAGTTCCATCCTGTTTTGTCTCAAATTACTAGCAGCCCTGGACCATAGTTCCACAATAGGAAAAGTAAGGTAGCTCCTTACCCCCTTCAGTGTAGTGTAGACTGGCACTGTGACATTTCTGTAGATGAGATGGGTAAATGGCCCAGAAGTTGAACATGAGAAATTGGAAACTGGGGAAATTCAGAGAGAAAGCAAGAGAGCAAATAATACAAACTGGTGAAAAGGAGGAGGTTTTAATGGGGAACCACATAGAGAACTGCCATCCTAGACAGTCTGGCTTCAGAAAGGCCAGGAGATGTGTTATTAATTCCATACAATTCCCTCCATTTAGCCTGTAAGACACCTAACCCACCCTGTGCTCCCCATGCACAATGCAATCTGGTGTACCCTGTACAAACAGAAAAAAGCCCTAACAGGCAAAGGTGATGGTGAATCAGAAGACTAAAAACAGGCCACAGACATACAGAGGCAGAAGACTGGCTGCAAAACTGATGGAGGAGACAATGGAAGCCCTGAAGATGTCCCAGAATGTAGAGGCACAAACAGCCCAACACCAACCATCCCTAAAATAAGATATATCCTCCTCCCTCCCTTTATGGACCCTTACCTATGAGGTCAAATTTACTTTGAAAACAGGCAAGGAAATGAAGAAATATGAACAGCCAGAAGTTCAGATCCCACACTGTCACCATAAACTCCCTCTAAGGATGGATCTAGTCTAGAACTTACAGCAGCTGGAAGACTCATTCACCATGGCCACTTCAGACAGCCTCATGCCAGACTTGGCCACAGCATAGATTCGACTCTCCTGGAACAATAACACCAGGAACAACAATGATCAGTCAAAAATGTAATTCTTACAGACAGAAATGCCCATGACACAGAATCACATCACAGTCACACCTCTGAGCAGTAAGGAGGGAGCTCTCTAAGAAAGATAGCTGAATTCCACCATATGTTGTGTGAATGGCCATTAATGGAAGCCTGTTACTGTCTGTAAATTCCCAGCTACAATGGTGACACCCACACACTGGAACACCTACACCCAATTATCAATAAACTACTATATCACAGCTTGGAAAGAGATGGAGTTTTTTTCCCATATTATAAACACAGCATTAAAATTAATTAAGAACAGCCCTATACCAGAACAATTCAATGAGTCATCAACTACAAAGGATGCCCATTCCATAATAAGAGAATGAAAGAAATGCCTGGAATGATCTTAATAAACCTGTGTCTCAGTTACAACAACATACAGAGCTTTCAGTTCAAAGGATCTCCAAGTGCTTCATGAATTGATAAAAATTCCAGAGGGGAAACTCAACTCTGGTATCTAGATACAGAGTTATGATTAAGACATCAACCAGTGTGAAATTGATAAACCCCAAAGCTAGAAAACCTCTCAGTGCTCCTGAAAGCATACAACCAAAATTCACTGTGAAAAAACACACATAATCATATACATGGAAGTACCTAAGACTGCAAAGTCAAGTACAGAAAAAATTTATAAGATGTAAGAATCAACAATGAGTGCTTGACTTCAAAGTTTCAAAAAATCACTTGTGTGCCCATGCCTTTAAAAAAGCAAATGAAAACAGATTAGTCCTTTTGATACCACATTGATTTCCACCAGGTTTGTCAGTTTCGCATCTTTAGGAACATGGTTGATGTCCCTTGGGAGTCAGTCCTGATGGACAAAAATACAGCAAGACTAAATATTCTTCAAGAAGGAATCTTTAAGGTGCAGGAGCAGGTCATCCCCATGTGTTGAAAGATGAGACAGTGAGAAAGACAGGCTGGTCTAAATGGAGAGCTTTAGCTGAACTCAAAGATTGTGACATTTGGAAGATGAGACAGGTGACTCAGGAGAGCTACAAACACACCATGAAATTATGCAGGGAAAAAATTAGGAGGACTAAAGCCCAACTAGACCACCTGGCTACTGCAGTAAAAGACAGTAAAAGACTTCCATAATTACATGAGGAAAAAAAAGAAATAAATAGAGAGAATATTAAGAAAAAAATAGAAAATACATGAAACAAAAAATGATCTCCATCCTTTATTGGGTATGAGTGGGAAACAGTGACAAAGGATGAGAAAAAGACAGAGGTACTCAATGCCTTCTCTTCCTCAGTCTTAGATGGTAAAACCAGTTGTACTCCAGATACTCAGACCCCTCATCTGGAAGACACGGATGGGCAGAATGAAGCCCCCA
>VWYO01024968.1:7835-18069 GCA_013400275.1 Rhadina sibilatrix
GACTTAGAAGACAATATCATTTTCATAACCAGTTTGTGAGCTGGTTGAAAGTTAAAGATATAGAAATACTAGGGTCACTGATTGTCATCTTTAAGCTTTTGCTGACCTGACCTTGTTTCAAGCACAAACACAGTTTAACTGCTGCGTTACCCAGCTGAGTTGTGGTGAAACACCTCCTCACATTGTTTGTTTTTTGCCCATGCTGAGGGCTGTGCTGCATTCCGTTCTAGCTGTGCTTCCACCAACCAGATGACTGGCACTATGTTCCTGTGCTATCCTTCATAATTTAATACCACATTCTGTCACCTGAAATGATTCTTTAGCCTACATTTAACTTGTGCTGTCATGGCAAGATTGTTCCTACTATCTGAGGCGACACATTTTTATGTTTTCTGTGGTATCTCTGTGTAAGTCCTATATTGCAATCTGTGGTACAGACCAGTATGCTCTCAAATAGCACCAAAATAGTCTTAAGTGCCTTTTGAAAATACAAGACCTTTAACCCACATAAGTATAGGAAAGTAGGCCAAATGAAAGTGTGCTTCCTCTCTTTTGCTTTGTACCAATGCATTTGTCTGATGCTGTATTACTTTGGATAGCACTATGTCATTGCTGTAAGCAGTGCAGATTCACCAGGCCTTCTTCTAAAACATGCCAGGGCTGTACTCCAAAGGCTTATGCAATGGGGAGGCTGAAAATGTAGAGGAGATGATAACTACAATCAGCTGCATTTGAGAAATCCAATTTTATATCTCCATACATGGGGATTTTATCATATTTAGGAGAGAGAATCTTATAAAATCAGCTTAGTATCACATAATAAGGGAAACGGCAAAATTGAGACAATAAGTGCCTGCAATACACTACCTGCACTGGAAAAAGAGCAGACTACTTTCATTGCAGATGTACTGTTTCAACAGTGTTAAGGGATTTTGGATATTGACTGTTGCCAGGGAACCACCAATTAGAATACAATACTGTTTCAAGGTCTAAAAAGCTTAGTCTGTCTAAAAAAAATCTCAAACAAACCCACAAAATAGTTTGATTCACTTCCCTGAAGCCTAACTTCTAATTTATAACTTAACTAAGAATTTTCAATGTCATACACATCCTCTCCAAACCTGTATTTTCCTGTCTTCAATTCCAGAATTTTTATTAGACTCTAATTGTTAGCCAGCAAACATAATGCGTGCAATTTATAATTAATTTGTGAATAGGCGCTGTCCAAACACAGTGTGGCTCGGAAGTTGAAAATAGACCATATCCATGGACATTGCTGTAATTGCCAACAAGGGAGGAAAAATACCCAAAACCAAACCAAACCAGAAGTTCTAGGGGATTTACTGTGTTATCAGAATAGATCATTTATTTGGGCAACAAGGAAAATAATAACAAGCAAGGAAAATAATTTAAAAAATTGATAAAGATTGGGAGGTTAAGCAAAGTATGAAACTAGGTTAATGCAGTAGCTCTATTTAACGTAACAATATACACAAGACATAATTTCTGAGATTATTTCTTACTAAAAAAAAAATAAAAATTACAGTGTGGGGGAAAAAATGGGACATGCTTCCAGCCCACACATTTTTAGGGAGTAGTGTCCATCTGAACGCTCAAAAGTTACTAATGAAACAGTCTGTTAATGCCAATGGCCAATGGCAATCTTAAATCTTCCTAGAAGCACAGCTTTGCCAAGGTAGATTACTAAAGAGATTCTGACAAAGGATATTTTACAATTTTCATAGAAATTACTAGGATGGTGTCATGGGACAGAAAAAAATCAGGTACCTTTTTAATCCACCAACCTAAAAACAATGTATGAAGAACCATAAGAAACAGGTCTGTCTGTTTGTTTTTCTCCTTTTAACAAATTTTTAATTTTTTTTTTCCATTTAAAGATAAATTTACTTCTTAATGTCCTTTGTGCAAAACAATATCAATAAGTTTAGTAAGAGCTCAAAGTTAGCTGCTTTATTAATTGATGTGGGACACTTTCAGAAATACCTATTATGATTAAAAATGATTGTACAATACTCTTTGGCTTCAAAGGTAACCTAAAACCATTGAACTTCGTCTAAATTTCCTCACTACAATACACCTACAAAAGTTCACACAGATCAAATGTTAGCAAAACTCCACCTTTCTAACCTTTTTTTAATAAGTCTCTACTTCCCTTCTTGTGAGAGTTGAGATGGAGTAGCTAGTAGTTAGTTAAAGTCTAAGGTCTAAGGTTAGTTAAGGCATGAGAGCTTAGGTTAAAAGAGGGTAAATAAATGAATATCAGTGCATCACTTCCAACAGACAAATAATAAAATTTTAAGCAATACGTCAGTTTGAACTCCAGAATATCACTTCATTATAACCTGTAACTATTATATTTTTCCTGCCTCAAAATCTTCATGTGAAAAAGTAATTTTCGAATGTGAAACATAAAAACTATGGGCTTTAAAAAAGAAATTGGATTAACAATAGCCTTTCTAAAATTAACATTTCTCCTGTTATAGAGAAAGTATTCATTAAGGATCTGATTGTGGAGAGTTTTCTTCAATAACTTTTCTTATTCATCTGAGCCTATTGGAGCTTGCCATATATTTTGTATTTTTTCCTTCAAATGAAAGGCTCTTGAAAAAATGCTAGAAGTGTTTGAGAAGTGATGCTTGGTCATTCTATTCCCTGCCCTTATGATGACTCTCTCAGACAGCAGCTTGTTCCAAAGCCTCTGAAATCACCTGTAGTCTTGGCAGTGACTTCTCCTAGGCTGCATCCCTACGTGCACACGTACACAACTGCAGCTCCTCAGAAAGAGATACATCAATTCTATCCAGAATACACTGTCACATAGTTTTTTTCTATTACAATCATGATAATCTCTATTAAAATTAACTTTACTCATGCTTATTCACTTTCCTTCTTCCAGTGAGGTGAATGAGGTTTTTAATTTTCTCAGGGGTTTGATTTTGTGTCAAAAATATGTATGATAACATGTGCATTTATTTATATAAATGTATGTGCTATGCCCTATTTAGAGAAGCTACCTCAGAGAAGTTCTATTGCAATTGATTTGTAAGACAGTAGTATATGTGTATATATACCTCTATCTTTTTGGAGACATGTTACTTTCAATTGATGAAATGCAGGGAGAGAGGGAAATGGGAAGACCATTGCTATTGGCTTGTGGCATTTATCCAAACATGCACATTATAAAAACGAGGTAGCTGATCAGGTGCTTAGTTTTGTCCAGTTACTAGAAACTTTTCTGTCTGTGTCAGTCTCTCAGAACATTTTACAAATCTTTTTTTACACAGTCTGTATTAAAAACAAAGGGTTGATGAAACTGGGATGTCCATCTGGCCAGCTGGACAAATAAAGGTGGGACTTAATTAATTGAATGTCATTTATCTTTGTTATATAGATGATTGATATTTGCTAAGCCTAAATATGTACTTTTAGAGAAAAACATTGAAATGATTGTTCATAACACTTTCATCGCATTTCTACACGTGAAAAGTATGACAGAAACACCCCTAGATTAAAAAAAGTAAAACCACTCCCAAACTATTTTTTAATCCTATTTTGTACTTGCCAGCTATTTTATCAGCAGGTATCTAGTATAGGCTGTGATCTAGTATAGGCTGTGCCCTATAAAAAGCCAGTTGTGCTGTTCCATTTAGCAGGTCATTTTGTTACTTCTTGTCAGTAATTTTCCAAGTAAGGCTTCAATAGCCTACTTTTATAAAGTAGAAATCTGATGAAATTTTATTTCCTGAAAATTCATCATTAGATATACAATTTTTGTGAAACCCAATGGGATTTATTGCTTAACATATTAAGGATGAAACAATATAGACAAAAGTTCACTGTGGATATTTCATCAGTATACTCTTTTAATTATGAAGAAACTGTTCACTCAATATTGGTTTTCTAAGTTGAGTTTTGCTTATTTGTCAGGGCTCGCTAACTTTCCACATGCTTTTTCAATTCCAAGAGGTTTGTTATAAACAGCAAGTAATTATGTATTTGTAGAGATATGTTTACAAGGCAGTTTTCTAATCAAGTGTGAAAGCTTGGGTCCTGAAAAAGGAATCTTGCACCCTAATCAAACAGAAAAAAAGGAAAAAAAATTAAAAGAGAATAAAATAAAAAGAGGGAGAAGAGAAGAGAAGAGAAGAGAAGAGAAGAGAAGAGAAGAGAAGAGAGAGAAGAGAAGAGAAGAGAAGAGAAGAGAAGTTATTTTCAGCAAAACACTTGCAGGTACCACTGAAATCAAAGTACAAAATCCCATTACATTTTACTACATGACAGCATGGGTGGAAGAGTAACACAACCTCTGGGTTATTTCCATTCAGTTATTTCTTTTTCATATCTTTCTAATCTATTCAATATTCTCCTTCACCTTGTGAACACAGTACAAAAGGGAAAGATACAAGAAAATAGGCAGATGGTAAATATTTTTAAAATGAAGTTTATTTTCCATGGAAATTCCAACAATTCAGGAGTTTAATTTTCAACTCTTTGTCCTACTCATAAAAATTTCAACATTAATGCAATTAAATACACCAAACAGTATTTGAAAATAAAATTATACTCACATAAACACACAATAGTATCTAGTTCAAAATAAATTGAAATTTAAAAATTAAACTATTTTCAGAAACTTGGGAAACCATACATATAGTCCAGAAGAGATTATTTTGAAAATTAATAGAAATAAAACAAGAAGTTAGTCACAACAGAGGCAGGTAAGCCCATGCCCACAAGGAAACTGGCTAGGTTTGATACGTGTATAAGCAAACAAATCATGGAGTGAAAGGGGTAGTGCATACAAGATGATGCCCATTCAAATAAAATGCATTTCCAGATGAAAATTCAGGCACTCATTTTCTCATCAAGCATTTTGAAATGCTTGTTTTTCCTCATATCATTTTCTTCGCATTCTTCTTGAAAGTACTTCAAAACGTTTACGTCTCATGTACCTTAGTAAAGTAGCTGGTTTTAGGTTAAATTAGTATGAGTTCTTATTTAGAGGCAAAATGGAGACTTTCTACTAGTGCCTCTTCTCTTAATCCCTATAACCCTAACACTGGCAGTACTTTTTACACAATCTGTAGCCTGCCTAATTTCCTGTGAGGATCTACATTCTGCCTTAAGCCAAGCAGCAATCCATATCTATCTTCACTGGCTTCTACGAACTTTGTTTTCAAGTATCTCCTGCATGTGATTCTTTGCCAAATATGGAGAATTTAGCTGTTTAGAAACTCCATGTGCTGATTCCATTGAATTCAATAGCTGAGCTTTGTATTTCCATAATAGAAAGTTCTTTTTTTAGTTAATAAAATAGAATTTCAAAATTATCTTTAGGGAGTTATTTACCATGTGTTTAATATTTTCCTGTGAAGTACTAAAAATTCTAGAATTCTCATGTTATCTTGAGTTAAGAAATATTATATTGTTATAAAAATCCTTCAAGAATAATAATGTATTAAAAAACCCAAAAGAAACAAACCAAACTAAGTGATACAAACAAACAAACAAACAAACACAAACAAACTGCTTGAAATACTGCAAAATAACTCTTCATTTGCCTAGAAGGATTTCAATAGTAACCCAAACTGAATGAATTCTTAGGAATCTTGCTAAGAATTTTAAAGGTTTGAATATTGTCTAGAGTGCTTTGTAGACAAGTTTTTAAGTTGATTTTAGTATTTTAACAATTGACAACGTCACTATATTTTCTGTTCTGCTGCTACAAATTTTCTATTTGAATGCAGTTGTTTTTCCTCCTCTTCTAAGTATTACATATTTTTTCTCTAAGCCCATGAGCAGTATTAATTAAACAGAATTCTTGCAGAGTTTAAAACGAAATATGAAATCAGTGAAATTTGATTTATTCTGATTTACTGTATATGAATAAATCATATTCTGTAGTTACTCCTGTGCTACTCTATTTCCGTTTGAGAAATTCCATGCAAGCTGTTTTGGAGAACTGAGATCCCGTATAAAGATTTTACTTACTTGGTGCTTATGTCACACACAGGACAAGAAAATTCTCTGTAAAAAGAAGTGTGCTGCTCTCTGTGAGAAAAGCATACCTTTGCAGACATACTTGAACCCTTAGAGAACTAGTAAATAGTTCTTTCAAAATGTATTTTTGATGCATTGCATATACAGTGTGTTTCCAGTCAGCTTTCTACACTCCTTTGCCCTTTCTTTTAGCAGTTTATCTCAATGAATTTTTTTTATTAATATTATTTTATTTGCTGCATACTTGATAAAGCAAATAAAGAAACAACAATTGCAAATCTATTTTCTAGGTTTCAAATGTATCAGAGGCCAGGTTGTTATATGGAGATGCCATACATCATTCAAATTACAAATTTTTTGATTTTGGGGTTTCTTTTTTTTTGGTTCTGATTTTGTGATTTGAGGTTCTGATTTTGTGACTGTCTTTACTTGGAATAGTTATGTTCACCAAAAACTGGAAATTGTGATGTTATGTTCATCCAGAGTGAGTAAATGTATTCTTAAATGTAGTCATTCAAATTTCTTAAATGTAGTCATTCATTTTGATTCCTATAGACAATATGCTTAACTCCAAGTTGATTAAGTCTTCTGGATGGGCACAACAACGACTTTTTGAGCCTTCAAGCCATCACCAAATGGCACAACCAATCCTGCAGCTGAAAGGAAGATTGGCATATCCTAGAATAAGCAATAATAAAAAATTTTAAAAACCCAAACTTTCTTTTTTCTGTCAACCAGATGGTTTCAAAATTTAAGAGAAATAGATTTTTTTAAAAAGGCAAAAAAAATATTGATTCTGATAGTGCTTTGAGACGTACTTGTGTTTACACACATACAACTGGCGTAGAGGCTTTGAATTGCAATGACCATTTGAAAAATCAAGGTCAGCATTAACACTTCATTCATTTTTCTAATACTCTAAAGGATAAGGGTAGATCATTTTCAGAAAAAAATAATCTATTGTCATAATGTCCTCAGGATGCTTTTTTACTTTTTTCCCCCAGGTAAAAAATTACAAATTCCTGTCTCTGGAAAGGATTATCTAGATTTGAGGGAACACACCTGGAGCACTCAGGGAATCCAGGGGCTGTTGCCAGGACTGTGCAAACTTTCCTACTCTTTTTCTCATCTCATGCTCTATCTTGCTAAATTAGATAAAAGCAAGTTAAAGTCTTCTATTGCAAGGAGAAAATTATCAAAAGGGAAGCCTTTGGAATGGTTGGAGAAAGTATTCTCCCTTTTGTTTTTTTCTTTCCTTTGAATTCAAACAATAATCTATAACTCTTATTTAAATTTGTAATATTTCACATTCTTCTTGCTTGTTTGTATACTACAATTTCCTACACTCTTGAAAATTCAATTCAGCCAGCTCTAAAAATTGTCCTGGACAGACAGAGAGTCATAATCTGAGATGAAAGCCTTTGTTTTTTAATTTCTTTACTTTCCTATTTTCTTTATTTATCTGAAGTCAATATGTGTTCTCAGCATGTGTGCTTGTGTACAAAAGACAGAAGTTTTGTACAAAATAACAGAAGTTTTTGTTATTTTTTAGAAGTGCATAATGTGAAGGATATTATAATCCTACCTCCACGTTTTCAGCTATGCATGAGCGATATTATTTCAATATTTATAATTATTCACATTATTCATCTTCAGTCACTTGCACAAGGTGAATATAATATGCTGTTTAGATATACATTCAATTTCACTCCAGGAAAGAAAAAAAATTTGAGCATAGCTGAAGCTGTCATTCTGCCATCCTATAGATACACACTGCCAAACACTGTAAATTCTCAAGTTACAAAGCCCCTGGAATTTCTTAATAGTTCTCTCTAACCAAAGCTTTTAGGTTTGTTGGTTGGCTTACTTAGAGTAAACTGTTCACAATTACTGTTATAATAAATATAGAGTATTTGTAAGTCCTATGATTCAGTTATATATTTCATTTCTATATTTTCTTTCTTTTTTGGTTTGAAATTTCTTACACGGACAAAATTTATTCTGTATATATGAACTCCAGAAGTTAATAATTTGCCTACATACCAGTTTTTCTTACAGGATGAAACATGCCTAATCAACATATATCTCTGAAGAAGGTGTGAGGTTTTTTTATGAGGTTTATGTTATGCTCAGAGGCCAATGTATGTTCTGGACACCACCATTTATCATTGGGTGACTGAGAGTTTATTCAAATGGGTCTTTCTGATTTAGCATCATTTAAGAGTAACAGTAACAAAAAGACTGGGTGTATCTAAATGATCAATTTCACTATAGCAAGACCCCTACAAAGACCAGGAAAACCTGAACATAGTGAAGGATAAATTCAGATAAAGAGAATGTATCTGCTCCTGCCTACCTGAGTGTACCTTTTCTTATCTATCTCACACAAGCTATGTTTCCTACATGGTAATTTATCACAGTTCCTCCATACAAAACCATGCACATTATATTGCAAAACCATGAAGAAGCTGCAAAAAGAGAAAAAGTGGAAATAATTATTTTCTGCTTTGATGGGAAAAAGCACATAATTCTGAAATAGTACCTTCAGTACATCTTGGGAATATGCAGAGTAAATCTGGACTCTCAAGAGTAGATATTTTATTCAAACAAACATTTCCTCAAACATTACTTTTTGGGATTATACTTATAACAACATCAGAGTCAGAGATAATTTTGAAATTCTTAAAATTGAATATATCCTCTGCAGCTTTTTAGACAGTAGTAAAACTACTGAAAGTTCTCACAAAGGCATCCAAATCCTTTAATTGCCTACTTTCCAAATGCATTTGGCTTAAAAACTCTTTAGGATTTCTTAACACACCTTACAAAGATTAAGCACACTGTCTTTGCATATTAAATAATAAATTATTATTACTATCATGGCAAATTAGTGAACCAGACTGCCTGGACTTAAATCTCTATTAATTAGAATAGTATGATAAGTATGCAAAACAGTGTAAATACTGAGCATTTTCTCAGCATTAGTCTAATACATTTTTAAGTGAATAAACTATTTGGCCATCATGGGCATATAAACCTCAAATAATATGCTAATCTTTAGTAATAAAGGAACCAAGTAAATGTTTTTGACTTGAAAAATTCTTACTGTCTAGGTTAAAATTTATGTACAAAGAAAAAGGCCCGGAAAAGAGACAGAAATAATATCAAGAATACAAAGATATCTGTACCAAAAGGGCACAGAAGTTTATCACTACTCAATGAATTTCAGTGGAGCTGAAGACTTGCTTAGGCATTTTTAGAAATCCTACCTATATGACCAAGAGTAAAAAATGTAACAGTATCATTGTAAGCAATATGTTTGTGAGGAAATATTATTGCTTTCAATGACACATTTATATTGATTTATAAAATATAAATGAATATGAATCTATGAATCTCTATGAATCTATGAATATAAAATTAAGTTAAAAAGAATCTGTTGAAATATCTGCACATATGCATCTGTCATATTGATATCAATATCTATATATCTCACTATCAGGATTGATTTATGTCAATATCTGGTGCATCTATCTTGCACATTGCAGTTGGAACTCCAACTCCATATTTTTGAAACTAGGAAAAGATATTATTTGGAACTGATTTTAAGACTTTTTATGAGGAATAAGATTTTCTATGATTCAATGGCTCACACATGAATTCCTATGCAATATATTTTTTTTTATTCTCGGAGGGATAATTCAACCTTTACCTTCATAGATGTAGAATTTTAATTTAAATATAATTTTAATCAATTAACCATGTCGGTGATATTTCTCATTTGAAATGCAGTTTTCCCAAAACAAACCACATCACCCATTAACTATGCAGGAGGCTCAGAATAAAGGTCTTCAAAGATAATAGTTTTGATTTGCCATGGACATTTATAACTTAATACACACTTCCCATTTCTCATGAGTCTTACAAAAACTGTTGTATGCAGTCTCATGCATCAATATTTTACAGTAAAATTTAAAGAAGCAGTTAAAAAAGTAAAACAAAGTATAATAATATCAAGTACATAGCAAAGATTGTGTTGATATTCCTTGGTGCTGCAATAAATTCATGAGACAAAGGGGCAAGTTGACTAAATTTTTGTAAATGCAAAGGAGCAAAACATTGAACATTGCAGATTGCAATGAATGTCTGTCTTTATTTTGCCAATTTCATAGAATTATCAAATATCTAAATGTGATAATTTTTTTCCAAAATA
>VWYO01024968.1:18109-31446 GCA_013400275.1 Rhadina sibilatrix
TGGAGGTTATCAAAATTTGTGATAGATTCACAGCAAACACTGAACAGTTGTCTGAAATGAATCTTAAAAGAATCTCTATTCACAGTGTACTCAGTGTAGTTCTCAGCAGCTACCACTGAGCTCCTCAAGGATGGTATAAAGAATCCACTTGAATTCCACCAGATGGTAGTGATTTAAACATTCCTCTTCAAACATTTTGCATATCCTGTAGTTCTGCAGAAAATTGTCCCATTGCTTCACCACTGGGAACAAGTAAGCAGTGTGCTAAGAAAGGTATATGACTTTCAAATCAACCTGAGTGTGATAAGGTTTTGAATGTTTCTTGTTACTCAGCCTGCTGATATATGTCAGAATCCTCAAAAGACTGCAAGTTAATTGCTACTTCCTCCTTGGTATGGAAATGGGCCCATTAGAGTCCATCCTGATTTGGAGCAAAGGAAAAAATCCCTATTGGCAGAAACATTTATTTCAGGCAGATATTGGAAACTAAAAGAAGTGAATTAGACAAACATTCATTTAGAACCCCTATCACACATTCATTTTGTTTATCAGTACAATTTCACTTTTGTAATGTACGCAAATTATGCTATTTCTGAAGATTTATAATCTAAAGTGGGTACTCAAATCACAACTCTTAGGTGGTCTACAATCAAGTTTTGTACCTAATGGAGTATTACTCATGGATAAAGATTTTCAGCATTATTGTATTTACTCTGGTGAAAAATATAAGTTTGCAAACATCAAAATATTTTTTCCACTAGAATGTTTGACAGAATAGCTTGTGAAAAAAGTGTAAAAGCTGAGGATTTTTTTTCTATTAAATCCTTAAATATTAATTTTAATTTTAATTAATATTTTACCTTTACATTCCTGTATCTCTCTAAGCCTTCATAAATTTTCATGTTTGAAATTAAATAAAAATTTTGTAGCAAATATTTCATATCATATCAAAGAATTCAGTTTTGATCTGTTTGCTGAGTTGGAGGATGAATTAAAATTCACCTTGCACTTGCTAAATTCCTCTTTTCTGAATTGCCAATGAACCAAGAAATCAGTTATTTGTTCAAGTCTATAATTGTGCTATGTATAATAATTTTCTGAAAATGCCATCCACCCTAAAAAGATCTCCCTGCTGAGTCTGCTTAATTCTTAAAACAAAAGTGCTTGTAAAACCTTGAAATACAAATCTTTCTCCCAGATGAAGAAAAAAGGGTCCTTAGGGTACATCTTATGTTATTCTGCCAAATGGGAAGGATCATTGATTCTAAATTTTTATTCACTGTGGATGCCCACATAGATGTGCAGGCTGACTGGAAATTATAGAGACCCTCTGCTTTTATTTGCACTGAAGGAAACAACTACATAAATTTAGTCCACACAATCCTTTTTTGCACATGTAGGTGGTGTTCCCATTGTTAGGATAGATTTATTCTGATTCACTGAGTGAAGTATAGATTTTTTTTTTTCTTTGTGATGGCTGTGGCAAATACATACCAAGGAGAGTCCCCATAGTTTAGGAGCAGTGTTTAGGATTAGTCAATAAGTACAGGACTCCTTTAATCATTCTTTTATATCCAGTTCAAATTTTATTTTACATTTACTTAAATATGTGCATCCTATTCTGCAATTTTAGTGGCTAGTTTTTCAGATGTAAGAGCACTCGTGAACCTGGGTAATATGACAGTTAGGGTAGTGTCTGAAACTATTTCATTTTAAAAATGCATTATTACAATATTGGCTTCAGTTCTTTTAGTTTTAGACATAATCTCTAAAAATATTCATAAAGCTTTAGTGTACTTTGAATACTAATACATTAACTTGGATAGTCTCATTACTCATTCAAAATGAACTTAATATAAAAGAACAAGGCCTAGCATATACACACATATTATTTATTTCAACAACATAGTGTTATTGAAACTTTCAAAAGAGATAAATTCATTCTGATGACTTGCAAAGGGAGGTCTTTGTGCTAAGAGGATAAATTAAGGATACTAGAAAAATAGTGTTTTCATAGGATCTCAATATGCTAAAATGAATGATAGAATCTCATTCTATTTCTCCCTAAATTTTCCCAGTTTTCCAGTTGGATAATGCCAATGTGCCATTGAGCAGAATGAGCCCAGCTGGCTTGTGACATCCTAGACTACAAGTCTGCCACGCATGCATCACTTAGCACAGAACCTTTTACTATGTCAGTAGTACTCCAATTTGACTCAAGATCACATTTTTCAAATATAAAGATGGAAAAATGGAGGATAGAAGGACACTCTTTTAAAGATAATCTTTAGATAACCCAGAAACCCATAAAATGACAAGTACGTAGCAGTAACTTGTAAGAGAGGAGCCTTAGCACTGATGCCGGTTCAGATTAGTAAAGCAAAAAAAACCCAAAGGAAGATATCAGATGGAAAACACAAAATGAAAGCTAATTAAAAAAAAAAAAAAAGTGTAGCCAGTAAATAAATGGAGAAAAAGACTGTAACCAAATAATTCCTCACCATCTATCTTTAGACAGATATCTCACATACCTTTGATATCTCACACATCAAACTATGCTGACTTTAGGCATTTTCTGTGCCTTTCTGGTAAAATCAAGTGACTTCAAAAATGCAAAATGAAGTGCCAAATATTTGCAGGGACACTTTCTCACGCATGTTTTTTCTTTTTCTCTTCAGTTATTTAAGATACAGTGTTGTGGTGGATGAGAATTGATTAATTGGTTGGTTTTCCCACTTTATCAAAGCTAATAGGCTTATAAAGATGATATTTCAAAAGCCAGTTTTTTTACTTTTGTTGCCCTGGCTGTGAAGCTGCAAAACCTGGAGACAGCTTGAAGACAGCTTGGCAGTACAGCTTTTGCATTCAACTCCTCACCTCTTTTCAAACTTGGACTATTCTAGATGAAGTTAATTTTCTCAGCTCTCCTCTTCCCACCTGTGGATCTTCCATATCTGTGTGTGTCCCATGTAGTTATGCTTAAGTGTGCAGGAGCTATCTGCTGGTAAGGGACTTCACCAGAGTACAGGTCTCCATTTAAGATGGAGACTTCAAATGAATTTTGGTGGAAAAAGATGGAGAAAATTGGGAAAGGGAGGTTAATTTCTCCCACCTTTTAATCTTTTAATAAGAAAAAAAAAAAAAAAAAAAAGAAAAAAAAAACCTCTGGCTTTTTTTGGTATTGCTTGGGTTTTGTCAACGAATGGCTCCAATTTAAATATCTCTGCAAATATCACAACACAGCAGTAACTACATTATTATCTGTGCTCTCTCTGTGCACTGGACAGCAGTTTTTAATTTCATACACCATTTGCAACTTTGCTTGTAGTGATTCTCTATAGTCAGTACATTGTTTTGTCAGATTGAAAAAGAGAGTAGTAACATTTTACCTAGTTTTAGGCTTTTCATTAGCATTTGAGTTGCAATCCAGATGCAGATATTTCAGAAGATCATACCAAAAATGATAGCGAAAGAAGTAGCCTTTCGCTCACATCCGTTGAAAACTGAACATTAGACAAATTTCTTTCCTGAGGAAGTGAAAAAACAATTGTCTTCCCCTCTGTGAACCATGTTCTTTGTATATGAATGTGTATTTATTAAATATCTACTAACAAAATCATGAGGTTTTTTATCACAATGCTTATTGTAGCCACATGACTTTCTAAAACAACCTATGTCATGTGTTTGATGAAATCAGGCAATCTTAGACCAATCAACTCCTTAGGCATATTTGGAAAGAGGTATATGTCATAGAAAAAGGTCAAATAAAATAAAAGATATTCATCATTTCTGTTGACCTCCAAAATACATCAGTTTTACAACATGTATATGTGCTCTGCTGTACGTGATAAATATGTGGTAAAATAACTTTTTGTATTTGTTTCATATACTAAACCCTGTATTTTTCATCTGTAGTCATCTAGTGAATCTCTTTGGAGGATTTCATTCCCAATACACAACAATTGCAGAACTAACTTCAAGAGAAATCATGCAAGTGTGGTCTGTGAGGAAATGCAAGACATATAAGAAGACTGTGAAAGTTATTTTAAAATACAGCCTTAACAAACAGTAGAGGAGGACAGATGTATGAATCTTATGATGCTCACCTCATGTAAGTGAGGAGTGTAAGGAGTGTACAAACCAGAAAATGTTATTTTCCCTGATCCATTAATGAAAGAAGATATTTTCCAAGGCACTTGAAAGAGTATGCTACAACTCATCACAAGACAGCAGGGACAGACTTCTTAAAATGAAGGGATTTTGCTCTTTCATTTTTCTGTTTATTTCTATGTTAGACTTTCATTTACTTGAGGAATATTGGCAAACAGCTAAACTACCAAGAGAAAGGGAGCACAGAGTTTTTGAGATCAAGTAAGATCTTCAGATATTGTTAGTTATACTTGTGGTTTTTGTTTTGTTTTAGCAGGAATATTTAGAACTGGCATTGTAACTATGTTCCAGTAACCTTTACCAGCCACATAAGAATAGAGAAAATTTTAAAAGTATTAAAAAATCAAATACTAGAGCTTTTGCAGCTCAAGTAGTTGTCTAAGATGAGTGACAGCACATGAAATAGGATTGCCAAAATGTGAATCATCCGTCTGCATTCTCTTAGAATAACAACATTGTGGGGTAGATCTGTGGATAGATGGCGTAGTGTCAAATGTTTTCCAGCAAACCTTACAGTGACAACGGTTGATGACATTACTGTCTTTCTTAAAAAAAGACTACACCTTGAATTTATGATTAAGAGAAAAATGAATACTCTGGAACAAATTTCTAGCATTCCTAATAGAATTGGCATTAAAAAACCCCAAAATAATTTAGCTTTGCTGAACTTCACAAACTCCTCCACCCTGTTGAAGTCTCTATGAATATAACACTGCCCTTCAGAGAACTGACATTTCCTTCTCAGTCTGATGATGTCCACAGGTTTGTTTGGATCCAATCACCCAGGTCTTTCATAAATATACCCTGTGCTCCCCTGATCTATTGAGTTGGTAATTTCATCATGGAAGGCTATCAGATTTGTCAGGTATAATTTGTCCTTGGCCGACCAACACCAGCTGTTCCAAGTCACATCTTTATTACTCAAGTGTCTAGAAACAGCTACAAGAAACTTCTAAATCTATATTCTCAGGTACTAAAGAAGCTTGATTAGCCTCCATTTCCCCCAGTCCTCCTGCTTGAGCTGTGTAAAAGTTGTTTCAACCTTTGTATTTTCCCAGCTACCAGGAACTTCCCATGTTCTGGTACATTCTCACCAATTTAATCACTTAGCTCAGGAAATCAGATGGCAGACATTATCAGCAAAAACTGATGCAAAGAAAGCATCAAGCGCTTCAGTGTTTTTCTCATCCTTTGTCACTAAATTTCACTTCTCTGTTGAGCATTGGCCTCAGATTTTCCTCAGCCTTCCTTCTTATTGTCCTGGAGTGCATCAAAGACAGCATTGCCAGCCTTTTGTGGGACATGATAGTCCCTTCTATTCCACATTGGTGCAGCCTTACTTTGAGTCTTATGTGCAGTTTTAAGTGGCACAATATAAGATATAGAGAGCATCCGAAAAAGGGCCACAGAGATGGTGACAGGCCTACAGGGGAAGCCATATGAACAATTACCTCAGTGGCAGAGGTAGTTAGGCTTGTTCAGACTGGAGAAGAAAAGTTTGAAGGGAGACCTCATCGCAGTCTACATCTTCCTCATGAGAAGAAGCAAAGGGGCAGGCACCAATCTTTTCTCTCTTGTGACCAGTGACAGGATATGAGTGAATGGTATGAAGCTGTGTCAGGGGAGGTTTAAGTTGGATAGAAGAAGATTCTTGACCCAGAAGGTGATTAGGTGGTCGACCAGGCTCCCATGAGAAGTGGTCACAGCACCAGCTTGACATAGTTCAAAGGAGCATTTGGACAATATTCTCAGACCTATGGTTAGAGTCTGGTGTGCTTCTGTGCAGAACCAGGAGCTGGACTTAGATGGTCCTTGTGAGCCCTTCCAATTCAGCATATTCTATGATTTTATGATCTCCTGCACTAGTTTCAACATCTGAGCTTTGAATTCCCTAATTTCACCTTTGCATTATATATAGTACACCAAATATTATGTCTGCACATTATTGTGATACCTGTGTGCTTGTAAAGAAAAATTGCCTCTAATTTGGCAGCATAATTTGGTCATACTAACAATGCTCAAACATTGAAAAATGCTGCATGCAAACAGAGAAATTGGCAGTTTTGTTCTGCGTACATCATCTAATGATATGAGCAATTACATTTTGTTTACATACCCAGGTTGACTTACAGTGTGCTAGGATGTGTGGCTAGAATGTGTTGTAATTTGCAAGTTCTCAAAAGGATGGGGAAGCTGGAGTTTTCAAAAGACTTCCAACAATACTTGTTTTCATAACCCGGCATTTCTTTCCAAATCACTAATCAAAATATAAATAAAACTCTATTTGATTTCTACTGCATAGAATATATTTAAAATTACTATGACACTTCCTTGAAAGAGACATCTTGGATATCTTAGGTACATACCATGCAACAACATGTCTTAAGAACACCAGGAAATACAAAGTAGTATCAGACAGGTTGACATCAGCTGGATGAACAACAGCAGCAACCACCTGGTAACATATTTGCTTGTTTCTCAGAAATGATAGAAAAATATTTTGTCATCCATATGTTGCATTAGTTCTGTCTGGGCAAGTTCAGTAAGCTTTAATGCAGGTAAAAATGTGCTTCTGTGATGAAATAATAATGAGATATGATCACAAAAGAGATCTTGATTCAAGGTGCTTTTGACTATACAAAATATTACTGTTTTTATCAGAGCTGTCCAACATCAAAAACATTCTCAGAGGATATCTTCAGGGCTGCTGGCAGTGCTGGAGACAGAAGGACTTTGGTTAATGTAGCCAGTGTGAGTGTCTCACTTATTAACAGATGAATTGACAAAATGTCCCAAATGTTATCCATCTGCTACTCCTTTCCAACCTGTTCTAAAACAAAGAATGTACATTTGGAATTAAAACTCACCTCTTCCCCAGGGCTTTCCTTTATTGATAAAAAACAAAGCAAAATTACCAAAAACCCTACAACTAACACAAACATAGGAACAGAAAATCCTTTAAACATCCGTTTACTCAAACCCAGTCCAGGATATTGCTCCAAGCAGAATTTTTCAGCAATTCAGATTTCATCTTAACAATGACAGTAATTTGCTTCCCACACATGCAGGCTCTTTTACAAGTATTTGTCTGGTAAGCCACTATTTGTCTTGAAAATCCTAAGAACCTGTGCAAGGAGTATGATGAAAATCTCTGTTTTGAGATTACGAAGCCCTCTCTGTGTATCCAGGCAGGACACATTCTTAGCAGAGCTTTGCACCATCTTTTTCTGGAGAGATTAATGACAACCTTGCTAAGAGAATAGATTTTTTTATTTTTTTTTTACTATTTCCACCTTTTTTTCCTGTTACTCTTTCCTAGATGAAACTATTTTTTTGCAATGTACACCCAACTCTTTGTCCATGAGTGGATGTGGAAAATGTGAAGCAGATTCTTTACAGAAGGGATTTCTCCCCCTATTTTTTTCAGTGTAATTTGAAACCAGTCTGCTTCAAGTAAAAAGAATATACCTTTGTACTCTCTTCTGTGATAATGAAGTTTTGAATAGTAGGAAATATTGAACTTTATATCAGATAAAAATTCTGCCTTTTCTTTTCTGAGGAAAAAAATTTGGTTTAGTCTCTGCATGTATGTGTGTGAGGAAAAGTTTGTGTGTGTTGTGCTTTATAATTTCTTACATTTCTTTTTATTAAAATTATATATATTGACCTTTTCATCAAGAAGCAGACAAAATTGTATGAGCTAACAGGGGAAAAGTTTATTTGCATTTCTGATTTATTCCTGATTTTTGGTGACATGAGACACTGCCACAATAGAGGAGATCCATGGTCAGATTTGTAACATTTGCTTTTCCTGTTACATTTCCTATCTAAATGCACACCCCAATGCAAGTTACCAAAATCAGTATTAAACATTAATTCTCATAAAAGGGTACTAGACTGGGCCTTACAGTTTCATATGTAATGTGTGTACACCAAAGAAGTAAATTACACAGACATTATTTATTGGGTTTTTTTGATGGCACAATTTCTGAGCCAGAGGAAAAGATAACCTAAGAGACTGATATGAGATTCAGCACCTCAATCTTTCATGTGCTTTCTAGTCTCAGGAAAACATCAAAACACAGCCTGAAGTAATGTTTTTGTAAGGCTATGTAAATTCCTTCAGCAAGATGTAGCTGCTAGTGGACCTGACTTTTCTCTATAGAGCTAACAATTCTATAGTTTGAAGTTTTGAGAAACCTTTTAAATCTGGGAATAAACCAAAATTTCTTGAGTAAGGCAGGTTTGAGCATTTCTTATGTTAAGAGCTGATTATACATGTCGTGTGGCAAAACAAGACAGATGACAAAGCACACATCAGGACTTCATGTAGAGAGGAGGTACATACCATGTACCAACATACAGCCTAAAAGGGGACTGGTACAGTCTGTAGTGATCAAGAAAAATAAACTAGAATTAAAAACTGTTTGAAGATCACATGACCATTGTTAAAATTTTAAAAAGGAACATTGGTCTTGAAAAACAGGATTCCCTCTCATGATGAGGCACACTTGTCCTGATATGTGGTGCTGTGTATGGAGGAGACTCAAAGCAAGGGCTCTGTAAGGTCATGCACTCAAACTCATGTTACAGGTCCAGTACCTGGACCTGCAGTGCATCCTTTCACTAAGAATAACCATAGTGGTGAGAGGGTTTGTTTCATTGTGTAGTATGGCATTTTCTGCTTCCACTTATTTCTATCTTTGCTTTGATTTCTTTCTGTCACTCACATTTTATAGAAGAACATTGAGTTGCAATTGCTACTGGATTGTGTTGAGAGAACAAGAGAAAGCAAGATTAATAGACAACATTTAAAACACTAGATCCAGATGGCTATTAAAACAGGTGGCATTTCGCTGGACTCATTATGGCATCTAATGGTTATTCTGATCCTTTCTAATATTTATTTCAGTTAGCCAAAATTAATTCCTATAAATTACAGTTCTTGTCTTAATAAATGACCTCTAACATTAGTGCTTTATAAGGTACATTACAGGTAACTATTTGAAAACTACGATTTCTCTCATCAATATAGATAAAGAAGTTAGCAGAAATAGTGTCAAAAAATGTCTGAAAAAGAAATAAACCATGCTAGTACCTTATGCACTTCAAACACTATATACTTTAGTGCTGAGCTATCTCTCCACAGAAGAAGTGGCACCAAGAAATATATGCCAACATTATTGTTTGGAAATAGATAAACTGCTATTCCTTCTGCAGTTCCAGACATTATGTGAATTGCACTCGATGTGCAAGAAATGTTGGCATCAAAATCATTGTAACTGTGGATTAATTTCTCTAGTTTCCTTTCGTCTATTTTTTCCAGGCACTTTTTTTGTTTGTTTGTTTCCTTCAAAGCTTGTGTATTTTCTGGGGAAGGGGGAGGGGAGTGGTTGAAAAGCAGTAAATTTTAAAGAGTGAGGATTATTCTTCAGTGGCAGTGTAGTCCTGAGCAACCAAGAGGAACTTCAGCTAAGCCACAACCAGCATTGATTAACAGATGTCTTGAAGAACTAAATATTCTTCCATGATAAAAAGAGAGAAGCATTTAAGAAAACTACACAATCTTGCAGATTTTATTGCATTCCTTAATTTATGGCATATTATTAAAATTATTAAAATTATTTTTATTCTCACTCTGTTTTTAAATAAAAACCAAAGCAAAATGCCCACACTATTCTTTTATTTCTAACTTTTTTTCCTCTTAAAACAAAGATTTAAAAAATTGCAGAATAATGGTTAAACCGGTATTTCAGATAACAGGAAGCTAATGTGTCTTCATGTGGAAGTATTTTCCTGATACAAAACAAAATTGGAAACAAAATAAATGTATTGCTATAGGAAAATTTAAATCACAGAATCACAGAATGGGTTAGGTTGCAGGGGACCACAATGGGTCATCTGATCCAACCTCCCTTCTCAAGCAGGGTCATGTCAGAGCACCTTGCACAGTTTTGTATCCAGACAGTTCTTGAATTTCTCCAGTGAGGGATACTCCATACCCTCTCTGTGCACAGTTACCTGCACAGTAAAAATGTTCTTCGTCATGTTCAGGTATGCATCATTTTCTTCCCATTGCTTCTTGTCCTATTGTTCAGCACCATGAGCAGAGCCTGGCTCCATCCTCTTATCCTCCCTTCAGATGCTGATAGACACTGATCAGGTCCCCTCTCAGTCATCTCTTCTCAATGCTGAACAGGCCCAGCTCCCTCAGTCTTTCCTCTTAAGAGAGATGCTCCCATCCATTAAGCAACTTCATACTCCTCTGTGGGATTTGCTTCTGTAGCTCCATGTTTTGCTTGTTCTGAGGAGCCCAGAACTGGGCACAGCATTTCAGATGTGGCTTCACCAGGGCTGAGTGGGGGGGTGGGATCACCTCCCTGGACCAGCTGTCAGTGCTCTTCCTAATGCACACCAGGATGTTGGATTTGTTGGCCACCAGGACACACTGCTGGCTCATGGACAGATTGATGTCCACCAGGGCCCTGAGGTCTTTCCCTTCAGAGCTGCTTCCCAGCTGATCAGCCCCCAGCCTGTTGTGGTGCCCAGGGTGTTCTTCCCCAGGTGCAGAACCCTGCCTGTGCCTTTGTTGAATTTCTGACAGTTCCTCTCTGCCCCCGTCTCCACCCTGTTGAGGCCCTTCTGAAGGGCTGGACAGCCCCCTGGGTATGGGCCACTGCTCCCAGCTCTGTGTCATCAATGAACTTCTGAGGAGGCATCTGCCTCTTGCATCAATAACTTTTATCCCGGTTATTGCTGGAGAAGTTAAACAATACTGGGGCCAGCATTGAACCTTGGGGACACCACTAGCGACAGACCTCCAGCCAGACCCTGTGTTACTGATTACCTCCCATTATCTCCCATTCAACCAATTCTCAATCCACCTCCCCATCCACTCATCTAATCCACACTTCCTGAGTTTGCCTATGAGGATGCTGTGAGATACAGTGTCAAAAGCCTTGCTGAAATTGAGGGACAATATCCACTACTCTCTCCTCATTCATCTGGTTACTTCTTTCATTATGAAATGCAATGAGGTTGTTCAAACATGACTTGTCTTTACTGAATCCATCCATGCTGACTCCTGATCAGCTTCTGGCCTTCCACATGGTAGACACAGACTCCAGAATGAGGCACTCACTCCATCACTTTTCCAGCAATTGAGGTGAAATTGACTGGGCAGTAGTCAGACCCTGGGTCCTCCTTTGTGCCCTTTTGGAAGAGCAGGGTAACATTTGCTATATTCCAATCCTAAGGCAGGTCACCTGCTTGCCATAATCTTTCAAAGATTATCGCGAGTGGTCTGGCTAGAATGTTAGCCAGCTCTCTCAGCACTTGTGATTCATGTCATCAGGGACCGTGTTTTCCTGACTCTATCCAATCCTTTGTGACCAAGGGGAAGTTTTCCATCCAACATTCATTTAACCTAGTCTGGGTCAGAGTTTCCTGGAGGCTGGTCTCATCAGTGAAGACTGATGCAAAGAAGGCATTCAGTAATTCTGCCTTCTGTACAGCTTGTTACCAGAGTCCCTCTCCATTTGCTAATTATCCATTTTTTTTCCTTTTATTAGTTGTTAATTCATCCAAGGAGGTCTCTTGCCCCCTTGGCCTGATTTCTTTCTCATTGGCATGCATAATTTTTGAGCCTGGAGGAAGAGATCCTTGCAAATCCACCAACTCTCTTGGACCCCTCTTTCCCTGCAGGGCTCGATCCTCTGGGAATCTTCCAAGAAGATTCCTAAAGAGGCAAAAATTAGCTCCCTGAAGTTGATGGCTGTAATCTTAGTGCACTGATACCTCTTCATTCAGTACTGAACTGCACAATCCCATGGTTGCTATACCCAAGACTGCACCCAACCTTCACATCATCAACAAGACCTTTCTTATTTGTTGGTATGGGGTTGAGCAGCACACCATTCCTTTTGAGATCCTTCGTTACCTGTGATATGAAATAAAATTTCTACCTGGCAAAATCATCTGGGGACTGGTGTTTCAATTGATAGGTAATAATTCCATGGAGTCTTTCACGGGAATAAAACATGCTGAACATATAGTCAAATAAAGGAAGAAAATACTGCTTTAGCTAGTGTTAAGTGGTCCTTGATTATTCCTTGGAACCTTAGCCTCAGTGAAGAGCAGATAATTTCTATTTGGGAACAGTTTTTAGGAAGCAGAAACTTTGGTTTTGAATAAACTCAAGTCGATGATGATGTTCCACTTCTGAATAGGAAGTATGCATCTAGGCAGCATCAACTTCTAAAGAAGTAAACGCTGCTCAGATTTTTAGTACCAGCACTGAAAACCAATGTGCAGCCTGCTGTTTAACCCTAAGACAGGAGGTCGTAGTACTTTGTATGCATCTTCTCCTGGGATGCACTGTGTGAATGCACTGTAGCTCCTCATCTGTTTATTGGAATTACAAAGATACACACTGCAACACCAGGCCATAAGCAAGCCAAATTACAGAGCACACTGGTTCAGGCTGATCTAGAAGTGAGTAAACTGAACATCCTGATCTTGAAAATCTATTCCCTCAAGCCAAGGGAATCACACAATTTGCAATCACACAAATTTTGACATTGACTCTAAGTCTAACAACAGCTCTGTAATGCCAGTGAACTTATGAAGTATTTTTTTAGATTTAGTGATGCCAAATCTGGATGGTCTTATGCAGTCACCATGGCTCAAACTCTCTCAATGCAGCAGCAAAGATAAGAGAAACTTAGCTGTGTAGGAAATGCATGAAGGATATTTGCATACATAAATCTAGTAACAGCATACTGTAAGAATCTGCAGTATTGTCAGAATACCTCATAAAAATGAAGTTTAATATGAGATAGGTTTCTTTTGTAATAGGCTTATACAATCCATATATATCTATGAAGAGCGAGTAGAAAAAATTCTGCCTGCTCTATCTGCCTGTTGCATTACTCTGTAAAAGCTCTTCAGTGACATTCAAAGATATAATTACTGCTTTGCTGTCAAGGTCAGCGAAACCTGAGGTAATGGTTACGTAAGTGACAATCATTTAATATAATGTGGCCTACAGGGTTATGAAGAATGGTCATTCAAGGGTGTTTCTGAGACCTCATACATATTAGAGATTTTACTTTATTTATCTCCCCTCAGCTAATTTTTTTTTTTTTTTTCTGCTTATACTTTATGGT
>VWYO01024969.1:2290-13996 GCA_013400275.1 Rhadina sibilatrix
CCCGCCCGTGCCGGAGCCCGCCGGGGGCCCGCGGCCACCGCCTCGCCCCGCCGGCCCTGCCGCCCCCGCTGCGCTCCGCTCCCACACCCACGGGCTCAGCGCAGGCGGGACCCTCTGCCACCACAGCCCCCCAGTGCTGCCCTCGCCTCGCCACCGAACCAGCTCCTCCTCGGGGGGCCCAGACCTGGCTGCTACAGCTACGGGCCCAGCAGCGCCCGGGACAGCCACCGCCAGCCCCCGGGGACACGGGACGGGGACAGCAGAAACACGGTCAGATCCACTTCAAACTACACCTCTACAAACACAGACTCAGAGAAACTGAACACGGATTTATCTGGCTGTGCGGCTGGACAGACACACGTCTGCCCACACGCAGACACACAGCCAACCAGAGACACAAGTAGCCCACACGAACAGACACACACACGCACGTAGGCACGCACAGAGGCACACACGGGTAACTCCGTACACCAGCAGGCAAAATTAAACACCTCAATGGTCTGGAACTACTTCAGAGCAGATCTGGAACCACATGCTGAGAAAGCTCACCACACCACGTAGTGACCAGGGTCCCCAAGCACACGCACCCTCCTCAGCAAGGACAAACACACATCCAACATTGCCTCTCCTCGATGTGCACCTACATCCAGAAGTGCTCCCACACTCACCATGGCAGCTGCAGTTGCTGCTGCTTGGGCAGCTGCAGCTTGGTTAACCTGGTACTGGGCAGCCTTGATCTTGGCTTGCAGGTGTGCGGGAGGGTGAAAATATTTGCACTTTTCCCGGGAGCACCTCCCTTTGATGTAATCCATGCAGACGGTGACCGTGTTGTCGTTGGTGTCGATCATGGCGCTGTCGGCGGGGTGAGCGAACCGGCAGTCGTTCTCGCCCCTGTTGCAGTTCCCACGCTGGTACTCTCGACACACCTGTCACCCAGGAGAAGAAAGACACTTAGATTTGCAACACTAGAGGGGTGTTGCAGGCACGGCTCGGAGCAGAGACAAGCTTTCTGAAAGCCTGTGAGAGCACCGTGAGGGAGGGGGCCTGCCCAGGCAGTGCACTACAGCGGGATGGAGGGCTCAGGGACCTGGCAGCAGAGACTGGCTTCTCCAGAGCCACTTCTGATGTCGAGGAGCATGAAACCCCACCGTGGTCAGAGCCAAGCACACAGCAGGTGTCATTCTAGCTCCCACCTAGCAGCCCATGGGGCTGTTTCTGTCTCCTGAAATGTGCCGTGGCTGCTCTTGGGCACCACCCAAGCACCCCAAGGTGCTCGGCCATGCCCTGCTGTGACCTGGCTGTGCTCAGTGTGCTCACTAAGGTGAGTGGATGGTGTGTGGTCACCCCCAGGGAGCCCTACGAGGTGGGCACTCTGTGTCCGTGTGCCCCCATGATCCAGGAGCCTGCCAGGAGACAGCAACCCACAGCCCAGGGTGGTGGCACAGCCCCTGTGCTGCCCAGCCATCCCCCTGAGCAGCCAGGGCAGGTGGGGAACAGCAGTGGCCACAGCCCAGCAGCCCCTGCTCCTGCTGGCACATGCCGGCAGCCAGATGGAGCTGGAGGGCTCAGACACTGCAGCTGCTTGGGTGACAGTCCCTGCAGTGTCCCCAGGGCTCCAGCCGGCCTGAGCCCACAGAGACCCCCAGGTCCTGGCCACTCCAGCACCACAGACACGACTGTGTCACCAGTGGGACAAACACCAGCCCCCCCAAACGTGCAAACCCTGTGTCTGACACTGACGTGGGCTCCTGTCATGGTCAGTTCTCCCCAAACTGCCAACAAAACACGCTCAGCATTCCAGCTTTCCAAAGGCCATAGGAAACAAAGGGACAAAAGCAAACGGGGCTGCATAAAAATAAAACCCTTTAGTGGATGGAATTTCCTGTTCAAGGTGTGTGCCTGTGAGCTTGGATCACCAGTATTTCCTCAAGGACTTTGGCTCTGATCCCTGCAACAATCCAGATTTGGTGGTGGTTTGATTTCCCTTCACACCAGTCCTCTGGCTGCTGTTTAAGCCTCGTGCCACTGCCAGTGCCAGCTGCCCATCCTCTGTGGTTATGAACTGATCCCCCTGCAGGACCAGGACCAGGAGCAGGTTGGGTGTGCAAACATTTGTCCAGGGTCATTCCTGCATGGCCCTGTTTACAGGCTTTTGTCACGTGGTGACAGATTTTGTCTGGGGGTGTGTTTGCAGGGCAGCCCCATGAGCCAGGCCCAGCCCCTTCATGTGCTCATCCCGTGCCCTTTGCTCAGAGCTCAGAGCAGAATGGATTCTGCAGCACACTGGAAACAGCTCAGGCAAATTCCTGGGCTGGAAAAGAACCATGGGCCTGCCAGGCCATCCTGCAGCCAGATCCCTTCCCTGGTCCAGTCCCCTGCAGTGGCACATGCCAGCCAGCACAACAGCCCTGAGCTGACCACCTCCAAGAACCTCTAAGTTGCTTCTTTCTGGCAAAATATGGCATATAAGAACCAAGCAAGAAACAGCAGCTTGGCTGTGCTCATTCCTGACTTTGGAACACTTCTAATAGAAAATGAAATGACTGCATTCCAACAGAAACAGCTGGTTTTGATAAAGTGTTAGGCAATTCCTTTCTCTCTCACTTCCTTGTCCTTCTTGAATCTTCTCTAGTTCACTGAAGAACCACACTTTGTTCAAGATATTTCCTGCAGGGGAGGAGTGTGAGGAAAGCTGTGGAAAAGCCTCAAGCCATGACATTCCCATCCTCAGATACAGATTCCTTACAGGAGTGGCTGAAAGCACTGGACACCCAACAGCTGCATGCTGTGGGTATGAAATGCAGATGAAAGCAATCCCACTGCTAGCAGCAGTCACCAACCTTCCTTTAGCAAGGCTCACATTAATTCAGCAGACACAGCGCTGCCCGACAGTCTGCCTGCATCCCTGAAAACCCCAGGTGTGCCTACTGGGAGCTTTCAGCTTGGGAACAGCCTGGGTCTGTATGCCAGAACGTGTGCTGACTTAATTCCTGTCAGTGTACATCACTCTTGAAAATAAATATTTAAAATTCTAAGCAGAACCAATCATACTCCAAGATTAGATGTTAACATCATTGTGGTTATTTTTCTCCAGGACAGTTCATTCCAAGGGAGAGTGAGTGGAGCCTTATAAAGCTCTGATCATGCCATAACAAATGGCAATGCCACAAATGCAGCTCCCTGGAAAAGCAGGTAGACACTGCTGGCTCCTCTGGGAGGTAATAGCCAGATCGTGCAGAATCTCCAAAATCCATTCTGCATTTCCGTAGCCTATAAAGTACATTCAAATAAATCTTGGTGGTCATAAAAATAACATGCTTGTTTAGTGTTTGGATACTAAATTTGGATACTCCAGATCAGATGATGACTGTGCTGGAAAGCATTTGTAAATTATGTTCTTACCTACATGTTTCACTGTTTAAACTGGATTTGCAGAAGGGAAAAACAGTATTGTGACCCTGAGAATGCTACTGCAGCTTTTCCTCTCAGGCAGAGGAGCTTGGCTCAGCAGTGCATCACTTCTCTGAGGAGCAGTATCAAGAGAATGCAGTGGCTGGATGGCCAAATCCTGCACGCTGAGGTCCCAGCCACCATCAGCTCCCTGTGCACAGCGGTCACAGCCCACAGACAGCACCAGGGCTGCCCTGGAGGGACACACAAAGGGGTGTCCCTGCTTCCCTGGGGACAACAGGTACATCCTGCTTACGACCAGGATGCTTTTGAGCCCTCATGTCCCAACCTGAGCAGCCCATGGGCACTGCAGGGCTGGAGGCACAATCAAACACAGCAGCTGATCTTGGCAGCACAACCCTAGGGGCTCCTCCATAGACATCCTCCTCTCCATACTCATTTCCAAATCCATTATGATTTATTTATGAATTTACCTAATTGCATTTTGGTTTTAGTCCACCTCTGGCAGGTGTCCATCACGAAACAGAGTCCTCAAGGGAAAAACATCCCTGGGTGATTCCAAGCACCCGTGTGCCAGCTCAGAGCTCGGCACGGCTGCCTCCTCTGCAACCTGAGCGTGCTTTGGGGAACGCTTCCCTCAGGGAAAACATCTCTAAAAAGGGAAATGATGTGATCCCACAGGAGGGTGACCTGTGGTGATGTGAGCTCTGAGAATAGTGACAGCAGCAGCGGGAAACGCTGGCTGCCAGATGACCCTCCACAGTCCTCCCAGCTCCCCCCTTCTGAGCAGCAGCTCATCACTCAGGGATGCAGCTAAGGAAAAGGAATTCATTTCCCTTGGAAGGAGAGTTAATCCCTGCTAGTGCAGATGCACAGGCAGAAAGAACAGAGTTACAAATACAGTAGGCTGCATAAAACAGAGATCCTTCTTGTTCCTCCCAGCGTGCTCCCTGAGCTCAGTGACCAGATCCACTGCCACAAGGGAGACCAGCAGCAGCCGTGCAGGAGACACAGTGCCCTCACAGTCTGCCACATCCAGCACACACCAGGGTGACAGCAGGGCAGCCTGGCTGCTCAGCCTCCCCCTGGCTGCCCTTTAACCACCAGCCCCAACCAGGGCTGCCAAGCACCTGCTCTCAGGCTGAGATCTATGTTCTCAGGCTGTGCTCCGTGTTCTCAGGCTGTGCTCTCAGGCTGTGCCCATGGGCTGAGATCTATGTTCTCAGGCTGTGTTCCCAGGCTGCGCCCACGGGCTGTGCTCCATGCTGTCAGGCTGTGCCCATGGGCTGAGATCTATGTTCTCAGGCTGTGCTCCATGCTCTCAGGCTGTGCTCTCAGGCTGTGCTCTCAGGCTGTTCTCCATGCTCTCAGGCTGTGCCCATGGGCTGTTCTCCATGCTCTCAGGCTGTACTCCCAGGCTGTGCCCATGGGCTGTGCCCACGGGCTGTGCCCCAAGCTCACAGCAGCTGGCAGCACGTCCCTGGCTCCCTGCCCAAGCTGCAGCAGCAACGATAAGGTGCCGAAAACACTGTCAGGCCTTTCAGATAAGAAAGATTGGAAGCAAGGCAGAGCAGCAGCTCGGGAGCAGCAGCACTTGTCAGGGCTGTGGCCAGGGTGATAAGCCGGGTGCGGGAGGCCAGCAGGGGAGCGTGGCACCGTCTGCCCAGAGCCAGGAGGCCGAGTCACCTGCACCCCAGCAGCTGCAGCTCTGCACCTCTGCCCAGCGCTCAGGGGCTGTGCCCCCACCGTGCTAACGCCTTCTGGGCACACACTAACAGCTTCCTGGCACTATTCCTAAACATCCCCATTTCTTTCTGCAAGGGAGGGTCAGGAGCAGAGCGGCAGCCTGAACTCACTGTACAATCAGTACTCCTGGTCACTCCTCGTTCTTACCATCACAAAGATAGCACCTTACCAGCCCAAGCAAAACCTGCATTATTTGCTTTCACAAGGAAAGTACTTCATATCTAGGAGGCATAATAAATGATAGCACTTGTGAGAGTAAGTTACACCCCCCAGCTCCTACCTCCAGCCTGTCTGTCCTCATCAGCTTCTGGGCGGCGGCGGCGGCGGCGGCAGGGACCGGCACCCCGGGGTTCCCTGTCACCAGCATGGGGGCCGTGGGCAGGATCTCGGCGGGGACCAGGCCTGGGGACACCGGGCCCAGGTAGGGGTTGAAGGCGGCTGACGCGTTGGTGGCTAAGCTCGGTGCAACAGAAAACATTGGCTGCAATTGGAGACAGGGAAAGAGACACTGAACGTTTGTGCTTGCCGTGCCCTCACCAAAACAACTCTTTGGCCATCCCCTGGAGCTGAAGGAGGTGAGTTTCTGCTGCTAGCTGGAAAGGAGCACTTGTCTTAGTGGGTCACGGGGAATACCTGTGCAGCTGTTGCACGTGAACAAGAGCACGGGACAGGTAACCCCACCAGCCTCTGCTGCTGCCCCTCCAGCTGCCCTGCACACCCACAGCACGTGGAGCTCCTGGAGCAAACTCCCAGTGGATCCACACTGCAGCACTGCCACAAAGAATGACAGACCCTCTGAGGGGTCACAGAGAGTCTGGGGCTACCAGGGGGCCACAGCAGGTACAATGCTGGCTCTTGGGAAAAAGGCATCTGAGAGCCCTGACAAAGCATCAACCACACTCGACTTCAGGCACAGGCAAAGCTTTTCTGACCCTGGTGCAGCTAGAGCTGGCTCAGGAACTCCTGGGGTTTCACACAGCCACAAGCCTTCTGTTTTACAGAACTCAACAGGCTGTCCATGCAGATACTCAGACACTCACTGCATCAGGGAGATGCTTTAGTTAGGCTAGAACATTAAACCAGTGGAAGAAAGAGCTCATGCAAATATGATTTTCTTTTGTTTGTTTGCATGTTTTCACAAAAGATTCAAGTGCCCTTGTGGGTGTGAAGATAATTGGGTGTAGAGCCCAAATAATGCTGTGAAAACCCAACACAGAGCTGCTACACTGCAGCAAGGATTAAATAACTCTCCTGTCCCCAAATGCAGTGTAACTGCCAAATAAAATTCAGCCAGGAGTGTTTGTCTTTCACTATCTAAATAAAGCAGTTACTCAAGGCATTTAGGCTTTTTCCCAAAGTAATTTTCAGAGGGAAAAACAACTACAGAGTTAACACAACTCTTTCTCTGTTCCATATCAATTTAAGGCAGACAGTGGAGAACAGCACATGTTTCTGTATTCCTGAGGAAATGACTGAATTGTTTGAAAGCAAGAGACATTGGAAATAATGAACAAAAACATGCAGGGATTACTGGTGAAAAAAGAATGAGAATTGTACAAATGGGTATAATTTCTGTAATGAATTATTCTTCACCCATGTGAATGAAAAAACAACCTGGCAAATATTACAGGAAATTAAATATTACTCTTAAATACTATTAATTAACTGCACTTTTCATTACTGGGTTATCAGCTATGTAATAATGAACTTTAAAACAGAACCAGGCTGTTAGTGTGTAACTTAAGAGATGTCGATGTTTGATTTCAGCCCAATACACTCAAACAGACACCTGTGTGTCAACTGTACAGCAAATAAGACTACCCCATTTATTTTCTACTGTGCTTATTTCGTAGCAATATAAATATCCTGCAGCCTTTTGACCAGAGCAGAATAACAGCATGTTATCAAAGCCACCTGGCATTGCTCTGAAGCTCACAGGTACATCGTGATGTGCTGCACAGGTGCCACAGCCCCACCAGGGCACACACTGACTGATGCACCAGCCATGGTCAAGCTGAGCCTAACTCCCCCTAAACCAAAGCTCAATTCCAGCAAGCAATTCTCTGGGAAAGCTTCCTTGAGCGAAGGAAAAACACCCAGTGGGCATCTTCTCAAAGCCAAGAGTTTCCTAGAGCACATGATATTGCAAAGGAAACGGAAAGCTCGTGCACGTCACTCGCTTTCCAAACTTTGAGAATTAAGTTGCAAATTAAATTAATTTACTAATTTAATAAATTAAATGAACCCAAGATTACAGAAATGAATTAAATATATTACTCCGGGCAAGGCAGAACACTTAAGCAACACAAGGACACAGAGAGGGCCATTTCAGCGCAGCTGCTTCCTCTCCCATTCCCGACCCTAGTGGGATTTCCCTGGTGTGGAGGGCAGAGCTGCCTGCAGTGCTGAGGGAGGGCTGTGTGCACGTACCACGGGCTGCAGTGGAGCTCCAGGCATCATGGCATTGGCCAGCTGCATCTGCTGGGCCAGCATGGCCATGTTCTTCTGCTGGATCAGGTTATTGCGCCCATTGATCTCCAGCTGCGTTTTTAAGTGTGGTGGTGGGTGAAGATATTTGCAGTTTTCCCTTGAACATCGACCCTGAAGAAGAGAATGGACACAGGATTAGAAGCTGCAGTTTTGTTCTCTATGCCACGGGCTAAAGCAAACACAAGCAGACCGCAGACACATTTACCAGATACCTGGAAAACGAGATCTTACATGAGTACAGTGTAGCAGTCAGAGCCAATCACTGCTGAATGGGCAACATGGAACTACAACATGTGTTGCTGGAATCAGAGGAGCAATTAACCAACCTGATTCTGAAATCCAGATTAAACTCAATATCCTCATTTCAGTGCTGAGGTTTAAGGCTGTTCCACAACTCTCTGGATGAGATCCAAAGCCTGGCAGTACGTGTTGTACACCCCAACCACTTAATGTACTTCATACACTCAAATACTTTAAAGCCATAAAAAATCATTCCTGTGATCTAATGCAATCCTCCTTGTTTGCATCCTCTGGCTCCCAGAGTAAATTGAGCCTTGCTGCTTCCCCACTGAGACCAGCATTTCCATCCACCTAGGAGATGGTCTTTAAGGAAAGCTATTTACTCAGAGTTAAAGACTACCAGAATATTTAGCCCCAGGTAATAGTACTTATGCTTAGCTATCACCAGCTACTATCAAAACATTTACATCCTCCTTGTTTGCACGGAGCTCTGGAGCCCAGGGCACCTTTAACCTTCAATCTTTTTAATTTACACATCTTAGCGAATTTCCCAAAAGAAATGCAGACTCGTCTGTCTGGAAGCAGCATTTCTTGTCTCACTTTTATTCCATGGGCCTTTACAAATGGTCCACAGAGCGCCCAGGAGCTGGAAACTGCAGGCTGGGAGGCACTGCCACGGATCTCCCCAGAACACGGGCAGCATTCATGCCCTGACCCTGCAGCGAGCAGCTCCCAGGTACCCTGACACTGGATCCTGCAGTCAGCAGAGCTCCAGGCAGATTTTCATCTCTCTGAACCTCTTCTGAACTCTCTCCCAATCATTACAAAAGGAATACTGTGAGTAAATTCAGAGGCGGCAGTGGATGCTGCAGGGTCCTGATGGGCCACTCCAGCACACCGGGGGATTAACCCAATAGTTCCTGCCGGACTACAACTCAGCACAAACACTCCCAGGGCTCCCCAGCACAGCCCTCGGTGTCCCAGGCACTCTCAGTGGTGCTCTGGCCCAGCTCTGGGCTCAGCAGTGACAGGCAGTGCCCGGCTGAGCTCAGTGCTAGCCCCTCTGACCACTCGGACAGCACCGTGTCTACAGCAGCTGCCACACAAACCCTTCTCTCCTATTTCAAGTGTGGCAGCAAGCACACTTTTGCTTTGCTCTCCTTGCAGCAGTAAATCTTTTAATCTCGTGCTGCCTCTCTGTTTCTTTTTTTGGTGTTTAATACATAGATTTATTTCCTACTCTGTATAGTTCACTTCCATCATCATAAAGGAGGAGCTGCCATCCACTCTGGATGGGAGCAGGATGTGCCTGACCTTGCTGTGTTCAGCCTCCTGCAACACCTCATCAGGTGCAGCACAGGCTCAGCACGGGCTGGTGATCAGGAGTTGGACTGGGAGGATTTTTCACCTTGTCTTCAGGGGAGCAGGAAAATGTACCTGTCCCCAGGCACCTTCCCATGGGGCAGAAGCATCCCCAGCTACACACCATGGCTTTGCTCCCCACAAAGCACTTTGTGTGAACACTTACAGAATTGTGGAAAACACGCCAAACTCAGACAAAAGAAAGTGACCAATCATGTCTTGGAACAAATCACTCCCAAAATTCTACGATCTGAAAATACAGGGTATTTCTAGAAGACTTGAATCCTCTGACAAGTGTGTTGGATCATGACAGTACACCTGGGATTTTCAGACCTGCACACAGGTGAACAGGACTGTGCCCATTTCTGTGTGGTCACCACCAGGCTCTTCCCCACAACACCAGTTTTCTGGGAAGCACATCCCACTAAATGTCAGGAATACAACTGCAATTTTTGCTCTCTGATAATAATCTCCTTCCAGAAATCACCCTGACTGCATATTTAATAACAGAAAAGCCTTCTTGGGATCCCCTTCGGAGACTGCAAGCTCCTCTACTCGCTGAGTCTGTGACTCTGTAATTTTAAGTAGCTATTCATGGTCAGACCTACAGTGCTCTAACATTTAACAGGCTACCTCCTAAAGACAGAAGAAAAATCTTGTGGCCAACAGAGACTCCAGTGAGCGCTGCACATCCCCCCTGGCCTGCATGAACAGGCACCACCCCATCCCCATTGCACAATTACTAACGACTGACATAATTTTCAGTCACTTGGGCCCTTCTGGATGTTCTGATGGTGCTGTGGGACTGACTGGCTGCTGCTGTGCTGTTCCTCAGCCTGGGGCTCTGCCTGGGGCTGCTCCCCCCTGCTGAGGATGCCAAAGCTGCAGAAGCAGCAGCCACGGCTCAACAGTGCAGCTGGAACACACGGAGTGCCTCTGATCCAAAACAAACACACAAACACCTCCCTCTGTCAGGGAGTACAAATTCCTCCTGAGCCTGAGCCGGCGCGTTTGAACCGAGCAGGAGGATGGCTGCTACATACCATCAACTATTGCCTGTAAATGGTCAAACTATTTATCCTGATGCCCGTGTGTTTTACAGGAAAACATTTAACCCCGTGTAGGCTACGGTTTCCTTTTTCAAAATAGACTGCCTGCAGGCACTTTGTGCTGAGGCTGCCTGCCACGTTCAGAGAAACCCTCTTAACATATTTCAGGGCCTGCCTGACTGCCGTGGAGCACGCAGCCTGCAGTCAGCGACTTCCACCTCTGAGGGCAGGCTGCAACACCGAGTCTGCACACCAGGCTGCTGCACACCAGGCTGCTGCACACCAGGCTGATGCACACCAGGCTGCTGCACGCCAGGCTGCTGCACGCCAGGCTGATGCACGCCAGGCTGATGCACACCAGGCTGCTGCACACCAGGCTGCTGCACACCAGGCTGCTGCACACCAGGCTGATGCACACCAGGCTGATGCACAGCCTGTTTGGGGACAGCCCAACACCTGTTGGAGGGGTCCCTGTACCCCAGTCCTGCCACTGCCCGATGCTGTGGGACCACGGGTGCCTCTCCCAGAGCCGGTCCCACCATAACAGGGCCAAGGCCAGAGCTGGGGGCAGCACTCGCCCTGCACCCTGCAGCTCCCCCAGATCACACCCCACAGCCTGCCAGGGAGGGGCTGTGTGTGGGTCTGGGCACCTGACAGCCTGCCAGGGAGGGGCTGTGGGTTTGGACATCCCAAACAACTCTCAGCACAAGCAGAATGCCAGCTGGGGGAAAACACACATCTCCAGGGCAAGGAAGTGAGGGCATCCCCCCTGTGAAGCCCCCTCAGCTCCCCCCAGGGCTGCTGCTGTGGCATCAGGGAGACTGATGGCAGCACTCTGTAGACACTTTTTAAAGTGAATCCTTTCATGTGAGAACACACCAAAGTGACCACTTAATGACGTCTTTGTGTGTGATTCTTGTACATAAAAGCCTCAACCCCTCTAATGGATCATTTGGCTTGCACAGCTAATAGCACTCCTATGGGAGCTGTCCTACTGCCATGAAATACAACAGGATTTAAAAAAAGAAAGAAAAAAGNAATTCACGTTTTAAAAATTTATATAAATGTTCAATACAATTTCTGGTTGATCTTGGTATTACTACAAATGTTAGTATATGGCCCGTGTCTGTATAGACACAACATATGTATCAATCCATCAGTATGTATACTGACACTCCCAGGACACACAAACTCTGCAGCCTGACATTGAGCAACACTTCATTTCCTCCCAAGCAGCCCTCCCCCTGCCCCCACCAGTGCTGTATAGCCCAGGACACGAGGGAATGACGTTTTTCCAGGTGGGTTCAGAAAGAGCAGCCTCCCCGAGCCCCGGGGGCTGTGTCCCCCCAAGGGGGGGAAGGTGGGTCACAGCACCACTGGGAGCCACGAGCTCCTCCCAGCGAGAGCT
>VWYO01024969.1:18009-36879 GCA_013400275.1 Rhadina sibilatrix
AAAAAAAATTCCACCTGTTTTCCACAAGAGGGAACTTTTGACAAGACAGTGATTTGCTACAAAACATCCCTTTAAAATCTGTCAGTGCAGCTTCCCAGGAGCAGTGGCAGGAAGGAGCCCCTTAATCAGCAATTCAGGAGGAGTTAATGAACCCAGCCACACTCACCTATGAGGCAGCACACGAGCCTCATGCCCAGAGGCACCCCCAGATCAGCAACAGCCCTGGCACCATGTGCCCATCCCAGGGCACGGCCATGTCCCTCCCCAGGGCACCACCATGGCCCTGAGACACTGCCAAGCTCCCCCCTCAAAGGGCACTGCTGTGTGCCCCTGCCAGGGACCACCCCAAGGCACCCTCCTATCCCACACCTTTCCTCCTTCCTTCTGTTGGCTAGCAATTAAGTAGCCCTAGTCACTTTGAATTTTTTTTAAAGCTCATACTGTCTGGTTTGAAGTGAAAATCAAAGAACAATGATTAAAAGATAAAGATTAGGTTAATAGAAAACTAGTCTTGCATCTTTCCTTAAATGTGCAAGACAGACCAAACACAACTCTTCTCCTTTTCCTCTCTACCATATCACAATTATCACAGAAGAGAATTGTTAGCCTTGTGTCACCACCATAACACCTAAAACTGGAGCCTAATGGGTACAGTGCCCTGGAATTTGGTAACTGACAGAATTCAGCACCTGCAAAGTAAAACAACTAAAATTAATACTTGCTGTAGTGATAAAGTGCCATAAAAAACAAGAACAAAAGAGAGATGCTCTTTCCCTGGCATACCCCGCCCTGCTGTAGCCTGGGGATCACAAGTGGTTTAATTCTACATATTTTTCATGCTGTGACATTTATGTGTCAGTTTTCACACTCAATCTCTGCCAGGCACTATTAATTCCTACCAGCTCTGTCCCTATTTGCTTCCAGATAAAGTTTCCCTCCCCACTTGTTGAAATTCCGTGTAATTAATTGTACCTGGGCACAAGCACCACCCGAGCCAGCAGCAGCTCCAGCAGGACCTGCCCTCGCTGCTGGGGACATGAGAATCTGGCCCTTGGGTGTCCCCTGCTCTGTGACACGGCAGCACTGCCAGGCAGCCAGCAGCCCCCCTCGGGCAGGGGACACCTCCCAGCCTCCCTGGCACCATCCCACCCTCCCAGCACCACGGGAAGTGCCTCAAGCTGCTGGAAATGCTCGGGATGTCTGAATAAGCCCTCGGTGGCAGCGCAAGGCAAGGCCCTGAGTCAGCTCTGCATGGCCAGCCCTAACACACAAAAATAGCTTGTTTATTCCTCCTGAGGTATTATTTTTACACCAGCAGCACTGGGTGGCCGTGGCTGTTTGCTGCTGCTGGTCCCAGGAAGGCACGTGGTGGGGGCCAGGTGCATGAGCCTGCAGGGTGCTGCATGGGGACAGCCCCAGCCCACCTGCACACCCTGCCCAGTGTGGGGCTGGGAGAGGTCCTTGGGCTCAGGGAGTCCATGAGAGACACCTTCAGCCACTGCCCACCCTGCCAGCCGTGCCCAGCACCCAGGGAGAGTCATCCTCCACCTGGCCACAGCATTTGCCAATGCCTCCAGGCTGCCCCTGGAGCTCCAGAGGGAAAACCCTCTCCTGAGCAGCTCCTTCGATTTCCCATCATCTGAAGGAAAGCCCTGCTAAATCAAAGTGTGCCTGTGGTTTCAGCGAGGCAGAACAATTGCTCTGTACACAGGAACACAGCCATCAGCGGGGACAGCTCAGGACAATGCCCATGCCAGGGGGGTTCACATCATCAACCCAAGCACAGCTGCCCCTCCACAGACCAAACACAGTCCACAGTGCATTATTCCTGCAGCATCCAGTTAGCATCCTCCTGGGGTTCACAGCTCCTTATAAATCCTGGCTTTAGTGGAAATGAGTCCAACGGAGGGAATGTGAACATCCCCGAGGGCCGCAAGTAACAAACCGAGAGGTGTGGGGGAACAGGACAGAGCAGAGCGGGACAGCGCAGAGGAAGCTGCTGGCAAGTAAATATTGCCCAACACGGCAGCAGGATTGGGGAAAAACTGACAGAGTGGAATAACAGGAAGCTTAGTCACTTCTGGACAAAACGGGGCGGAGGGAGCGGGCGGCCGGAGCAGCGGCACGGGTGGGAGGGCAGGGCAGGGCAGGCACGGCACCGCACCGGCCGGAGGGGCTGTCCCGGGCAGGGCAGGGCAGGGCAGGCACAGGCACAGGTACGGCACCGCACCGGCCGGAGGGGCTGTCCCGGGCAGGGCAGGGCAGGCACAGGCACAGGTACGGCACCGCACCGGCCGGAGGGGCTGTCCCGGGTGCCCCGCTGCACCAAACCCTGCACACACACGGCAGAGTCCTGCAGCTGTGACCCGGTAACCCTCACTCCCTCAGCACGGAGAACTGCTCAGCTTGGGGTGGGCAAGGAAACAGCAGCAGCAGCCCCCTGGAGAACGCCGTGCTGGGGCGGAATTACCACGGCTCTGGTGGCTCTCAAGCCAGTTGGTACTCAGATCCTAGAGGCACTTTGCAAAAGCCACGGGAGTCTGGGAGGAAAGCTGAAAGGAAGATCAGATTTCACTGATGGCAAGGAAAGTGCCCATTACTGTTGAAATATGGTCTGCCCCATCACTGATGAGGGGATAACAGCACTGAGTGTTAGTAAAGGGACTAAAAAAACACAAACTCAAGATTTTACATCATCCAGACAGGCAAGAGAAAAGACAAATCTGAAGTAATTAGAAGCTAGATAAAGAAAGCCACCAAACCATGGCCAACTGATGACAAGCTTGAGTAACAGTTTTTTACTGCTTAGGCAAATCAGGGAAGAAAAGGATATAAATAACGAAGGTGACAGCAGCAGAGAAATTAAAAAAGTTAAACGAAGTTTATAGTTCAAAAATTCTTACAGGGAGGATCAATCTAAGTAATTCAGACTTCAGGATCAAAAAAAATATGATACCACAAAATGTTCATGTATTCGACATCAGAAGGCAAAGAGAGAGTTAAAAGTCTTTAACAAAGAACGAATTGAAGCAAGCAAGGGTAGGAAAGGGAAAGTGTCGTGGGCAAACAAAGGCTGACACACCAGGTTTGTTCTACCTTGCAAGTGTTCGATGAGGCACAGTAAAAGCTTCCTAATCAAATAAACACCCCTGCAGTCCCTGCGGGAAGCACCCCGGGAACCAGGGTAGGGCTGGGGGCCCTGGAGCAGCACTGGGACCTCACATGCAGCACCCCTTCCTCTGTGCCTCTGGGACACACTTGTCATGTGTCTTTAAAAAAAAACTAAACCAAACCCAGCCCTGAAGCATTAACAGCTCCACGGCAAAGCAAAGGAGCAGAGGACATCCCAGCTGGAGGCAGGGAAGCCCGGTGTCCTGCAGAAGCCAGCACAGCACAGGCATGGAGGGAGCAGGCAGAGCACTCTCTGCTGAATTCCTCATTTTGGGGGGGCAGCTGGGCCTCGCCATCCCCAGCAGTAACCAGGCAGTGCAGTCTCCAGCCTCCGTGCCCTGGGGCAGTGACCAGCCCCACCACGGACACGATCCAATAATCATTAACACTGGACATGGAAGCACCAACCCAAACTGGAAGTTTCAGCCCTGAACGCTGAATTCCTTGCTCAGCTCTGTGTTGCACTGCTAAGGGGGGCAAGGCAGGACAGACGGCTCAACAGGCCCTGTATCAGTCTCAGGGTGTTTTTTTCTCATACAGGTCAGGAATAATTTCCTGCACTAAGTGCTTTCCAGGCCTCTTAACATTGATATTGCAGATCAATATTTCGCAGAGACAAAGCTGCCTGATGGATGTGTGCACTCATTTAAGCATCTCTAACGGGCAGCGCTGCTGTAATCACACACTCTGCACCCCTGCTACCTTCTACCCCAGAGGTTTGGCCTTGCTCACTTTCCACATGAAACAAAATGACAGTAAAATAAGAGAACAAAAGACCCACTGTAAGGCAGTGTGCAAATAAAGACAGCATCTATCTGCTCTGTCCGCACCAGTGCAGTGCAAATATCATTACAGCTACCAGGAAACACTGCTTGCTCTCAGGAGCTCTCCAGCCTCTCTCTGTTAAGGCCTCTGCACAGGCTTTAGTTTTAAAAATGCAACTCCTTGTTAGAACAAACACTCGCACAGTGGGACCAGGTGAGAGCCTCCTCGTGCTCAGAAATGCGACTGCAGGGTGAATATTCAATGCAAAAGTCTTGAAAAGCTCAACTCTGTCAGTCACACACTGAGAAAAAAAGGCTCAGAAAAGCTTATGAAATATGTGACAATGAGAGCAGAGGAGCACAAAGAACACATGAACAGCAGAAGTTGTTTTTCAGTGTCTGCAAGGCCTCGCAGAGCACGTGGGCATGCAGGAACACAGAGGTGCAGATCCATCTGCCCTCGCCGCGCTGCCTCGCTGTGAGCAGAGCAGGTCAGTGCACACAGACTAGAGGGAAACACAGGTGCCAGGATTTATTTTTCTACAGTTAAATAATCACAAAACATGCCAAACTCTGCTCTGCAGTCAGAATTCCCTTCGATTGTTTATTTTCAGACGGGCACTGACAACTGCCATGCCTGTCCCCAAGCAGAGCTGTGCAGAGGGTGGCAGCGCTCCGCTCCTCCGGAGGGAAGCTCGGCTCCGGGGCCCATCCCAGCACGAGGTTACCCAGGAGGAAGATACAAAACCCCAATCCAATGGTGAAAAGCAAAGAGGAGCACTTGTTTAACAGATGCAGACTTTCTGTAGGAAGCAGCACTTTCAGGAAGAACTTCTTTACAGGAAGGGTGGTCAGGCACTGGAAGGTGATGGAGCCCCCAGCCCTGGAGGTGTCCAAGGAACATGGACTGCATGTGGCATTCAGTGCTCTGGGCTGGGTGACAAGGTGGGGATGGGGCACAGCCTGGACTCACTGATCTTGGAGGTGTTTTCCAAGCTAACTGATTCAGTGGTTTCTGCTCCTGGCAGTTCGATGTCGTTGTAGGACATTTCAGCAGTGTCACTACCCTTGGCACACGCGCTGAGCTGCAGGAAATGCCACCTCTGCAGATCCTGTCTGTGTGTGCGTGAGCTCAAACACATGTCCACGACCTGAAGACTCAAACGCTCTCACTTCAAGTGTTCAGCAACATAGCTGGTGGGAAATGAAAAACTTTCCATGTGTGGGAGCCAACTGAGCTGATGAAACAAACAGGAACATTCAGAGGGAGGACTGGCCTATCATGATCTCATTGCAGAAGCACTTTTTCCCCAAGTTCAGCATGTGTGAGGCAGAATCAAAGCTCCAGAGATGAGAGTGTCAGCCTCGGGGCTAGGTTGCAGGGCTGCCTTACAGGTGCTCGCTCTTCAAAAACCTAAATTCTCTTTTAATATATTTCACTTAGATCTATGAGAAGAAACAACTTATTTCTGTATTAAAAGGAAATAAAACAAATATGGAATTCCTCTCTTTTCCAAGATTTTTTTTTTTTTTATGCAAGACCTGACTCACTCTAAAAGTAGTAAACCAGCAAAGTGGTGAAATAGAAAATGAGAACTTTCTACCCCAAAACCTTCCTACAAAGAAACAAGTTCACAGTGACAGCTTTGCTCACCATTACGCTCAAGAGCTCAGAGCCCCAGCACTGCAGGGGCTCTGGAGATGTGCTGCTCCCAGCAGCTGATCCTGCTCTGCTGTGGCACCACTGCCACTGGGAATCCCTGCCTGCCCCAGCCTCTGGGAGTCCCTGCCTCCTGCTGCAGCACCAGCCCCACTGGGAATCCCTGCCCTCTGCAGCTCCCAGGGCTCAGACAGCTGCTACACAGCGTTATGGAGCAGAATCTGAACCAATTAACTTGTCAGGTGATCAAAACAGAACTTGAGCAGTCACTCAGTAACACTTAATTATTTGTCATTTAAACAGAACAGAGAGGAAAGGATGGAACAACTACAGATGGTGCCGGACAACTGACCCATGGCTGCACTCCAGACAATGATAAAATCCAGCAATGCTTTCCAAATTTTAAATATTAAATACGGGCGTATTTTTAGCAACTACTATTTTAAATTTTTTTAAGCATAAAGTAGCTGCTTAATTCACAAAAGGTATTGCAGCTCCTGGAGGCTCCTTTTTGGTTACAAACCCAAAGTCAACACACAAAACACACAGCCTGAAAAAAACCTAGAGTTGCATACACACAGACATATAGTATATATAATATACAATGAGCACACATACATACACTAACAGGCTGCAGTGTGTGCATAGCCCAGAGCAAAACAGCTGATGACAAGTATAACAAGTAACTTCGACCCTCCACTGTTGCTACTTTTTCAGTGTCTAATTCCTCAGGTATCTAAAATCACCAGAAACATCTAAATCACAAACATGTGACAAATGCTGTGTAGAATTATTTTACATTGTTACAGACATTAGCAGTGTCTTCAGCCAATGGACTAAACGTGAACAGGAGACCTCACTTCCCTTCTTATTTTCAATGCTGTACTTAAAGAAGCCAAACACTAAAGGATTCCAGCGAGGCAAAAGCAGGTGTGCTTTCCTCCATGGTAAAAAAAAAAAAAAATACATCCATCAGCAAGTGTAATTTTTCTCTTCAGATATATTTAGTCACACCAGTAACCATGTTTGGAAGTAGGTGCAAAAGATCTGTAGCAAAAAGCTGGAAGAACCTGGGAAGAAACACCTTTTGCCAAGGAATCTTGGGGCTGTCTGCACACCACATCCTCCAACACCTCCTGATCTCCCTGTCTTGTGCTTTACTCTCACTTCCCCTTCCCCTCCCACCTGCTCACACCGCTCAGACAGAGCCCTCTCCCCTGTGTTATCTGCCAGGTGGTGTAACAGCATCTGACCCCTTCAGCCTTTTGTCTCTCTTCTGTCCCTCCCTTTAATTTCTTCCTCTCTTCTGCCTTGTCTTCTCCTCTTGTTAGAGACTTAATCACCCTTATCATTGTCACAAAAAATCCCCTGTTTGCTCCTGTTCAGTGCAGCCATAGGAAAAAACCCCAACCCCTGGTCCTGGCTGCAGTGAGCTCAGTCTGTGCTGCATGTCAGTTCTGCCAGCTGCAGCTCCACACACCTTTGCAACAAATGCCCAGCCTGGCCGGGTGCTCCCTGGACTGACCAACCCCACCACACCCCTCCACTATCACCTGGAAATATTTAAATCACAAATTAATTTTTTTTTCTATGAAACAATTCCTTGTGCTCCACTGCCAACAAGAGCTTTGCATTGTAAGGTACTTTATTTGGAGTTAAAGCTGCCATACATATCCATCCATCCATCTATCCATCCCCTGCATGCCCTGTGCAAGGGAAGCACCTCACTCTGCTCCACAGACACGAGGTGCAGCCAGTGCTCAACCAACAACAGGAGTAAATAACAAAGTCGATACAAAGAACTGACTCTTCTGTTTCCCCTAAGGAATGGTTAATGAGGTGAACTCTTTAACCCTTCAGTTTGCCCAGTCAGGGGCTGTCCCAGCTCACCTGCATTTTTATTTGGTTACAGTCACTGCAGGCTTCCAGGCTGCCTCCTGACTCAGCTCACTGCAGGGAAGATTTTACCAGGGCACCAGAGAAGCAACAGTATGTCAATGCAGATGATTTTCTGAACACACCCTACAACCAGGAAGCTGAACTCCAGGCACAATTTCCCATCTACAGCTGGCTCTAAACACTGACTGCACTCTAAAAAATGGGAAAGGACAGCAGAACCAGCAGCCTGTCCAGCTGCAGCTCGCCCTGTGTCCGGTGGCACAATGTGCTCCCAGCTGCTGCCCGCTGATGGCCAATTCTGCACAGAGAGCCCAACCAATGGACTCTTTCTTTTCCATGAGTATCTGCTTCACCAATGTCAGTTTACAGTGAACCCCAAGGACCCAGAAAACATTTCATTCTGCCTACTCTTTTCAGAAGACTTCAGTTAAATGTGAGCACTCTTGTTTCTATACAAAAAAAAAACAAAGAAAAACTGTGGTGTTCCTAACATTGCTGTGGTGGCTACTGCACACCTAAAAACCTGCCAGGCTCCTGGGGAGTGAGAGCCTCTTCCTGCACCAGACAAGGCTGGAAAGATGCTCTCAAATTAAAAAAAAAAAAAAGCAACAACATCCTCCTCACCTATTATTGAATACCAGCACTGAACCTGTACAGGTTTTTAGACTGAATTCCACCAGGATAAAGAAAGGGCAGAAAACAAGGAGTTTTACTCCTGCAAAGTGGTAGTTACCTACTACACTTGCAGCTACCTTGGCTTTGCTGGCTGCTCCTGGACTGCAGGGTTTTCCAGCATGTCCACACACAAATGACCCTGTCCCCAGGGACACCACAGACCCCTCGGGCCTGAGCTGCCCCAACCACAAACTGCCCCCTTCCATCTCAGAGTCAATGGAATGTTTGCTCCTCCTGGTCCCACAGCTATGTCTCCCCAACAGAGGTGGCCTTGTTGGGGAGACAAAACTCACCCACCTTCCACATCCTCCCAGCTCCCCCTCTGTGTCAGCTGCCTCCTGGTCCCCTGGGCACACTGGACACATGCCCTCCCTTGCAGCCTGCACAGCAGTGAAGGACAATTCCCAAACTTTGCAGTTCCTCTCTTTCACATTTAAGTGTCAATCACACAGCCATTCACGTCTCTATGGAAGCCTGGAATTAACCCATGCAAATCCAGTGAAATCACACCAGCAGAAAGCAGCCAGCTTTGCTTCCTCCCAGAACTCCTCTTTTCAAACAGCCCTCTCTCTCTTTTTGCTAACTCTCTGTACTATTTTGCCAAGTTAGGAAGAGTCCAGAGAAATCTGGAGCTGAAGAGAGTCTTTCCAGGAACTTGATGGGACTTGAAGTGCTCTGAGATGAAGCTGGATCCAACCCTGTTCCCCCAGCCGGCCCCTTCCCCGCTGCTGCGGCAGCAAACCTCGGAACCATCGGCATTCTCCGTCGGAGCCACGCTACCGTGCCCACCATCCCCTCTGAAAACACAGAGAACTTCTGGGGATCTCCAGGGCTGACAGCTGACAAGTTTATCCAGTGAGTGGAGTACAAAAAGGCAGTCTGAGGAAGCAGCTTGCTAGTGCCAGGGTGAAGCCCTCTAGCAGCACTACACTGGATTTCTTCTTCTTCTTCTTTAAAAATCCACTTCATCAGATGTATTTTCCTTCATTTGAGAAAACATTGCAGCTGCATTCAACTACCTCAATGTGTGTCCTCCATCACTTAAATCCTGAGATGCTTCCTAATGAAGAGGATAAGCCATAAGTATTTCAATAAATTCAACCATGAACCTGAAGGTTTTCTTACTTGCATAATCCTGTGTTCAGGACCTGACAATTCAGTGTCAACTTAAATCTCATTTCAACAGCAGTAATCCTCCTAGCTGCACCGTGAAATGGGGGACAGGACAGACCTGTGGGTCAGGGTAAAAGCAGCTGCTGTTCTTTCCTGCAGGGGCTGGTTTGAGTGCTGCAGTGCAGCCCTGCTGCAGGAGCACCCCGAGCCCCAGCGCCCGAGGCAGGGGCAGCGCGGCCCCGCCGGGGGCACAGCCCAGCACATCAGCAAGGTGCCCCAGACAGACAAAGCACAAACCCTGCTGGTTCTCTCTCTGTGCGGGTGTCTGGACCTGAGAGCACCCTGCAGGGAGGGCTGTGGCCTGGCTTTGGCTGCTCACCTGGAGAAGAGGCTGTTCTCAGGCATGGCACACGGGAGCAGCTCCTGACAGGAAGCGCAGGCTCCTAAGCAGCACTCGGGGCAAGTAGTTCCTAAATAACATCCAGCTGGGCTAACACGGCTCTGCAGTCCCAACAAAGAAACACCAGCATTTCTCCAAAGTCAAAAAACAGATGTGATCATTCGGTCTTGCATGTAATTTGTTGCTTCCAACAAATTTCAGTGAGCCTTGGCAACAAGGCATCTGTATTTGGAGAAACAGACACTTGGGGTCATCCTGGGAAGGAGACAGGCCTCACAGGCTGCTCCTGATCACTCAGTTAAGACTTGAGACAAATGTCTGAACGTTCTTGACATGAGGTTTTCTTATTTTATGTCTCTTTACATCTTCCCTGCCAACCAGTTCAGAATTTTACTGATTTTGAGTATGCCCAGCAGAGCTCCTGACTGTACAGAAGCCCACGCTGGTTTCTATTAGGCACAGCCTTTACAAAATGATAGCATAAATGCTGCAGTGAAATGTTTTAATTTCTACTGAATTTCTTTCTGCTGAGGCAGAGCTGAAGCTGTAAAATGAGCTGTGAAGGCTGTAGTTAGTTGCAACTCTTCTGTCCAAAGACCCGGTAAGATTTCAAAACACCATCTATCTTCCCACAGAGGAACACACGTGCTTTCAATTGTTTGGTTTGCTAATGGACTATTTGCCACTCCGCCTAACAATTGCCCCATTTTCCCGATGTGTTTGCCGCTTTTCCCTTCTCTTCCTCCTCTGGAGCTCAGCCTGCTGGCAGACACGCAGGCTGGAGAGGAGAAAAATGGCAAATCAGACCTTAGGAATTTGAACATTGTTTATGTTTTCATTTTTTGCCAAGGGTTACTGCTTTACGAGCTTCCTTGGAATCAGCCATGTGTCTGACGATCTCGAAGGTCTCTTCCAACCTACACATTCTGTGATTCTGTGTCCATCAGCCTCCCAGCCCTGAGCCTCACCTCATCTCTGCACGCAGACTCCTGTCAGTGCCCTGCACTCCGGGGATGCCAGACACCACACAGGTAACGTTACCCAAGAATCACCTGCTCAAGTGTTCTGGGTTTCTTCTTTCGCCTTCACTGAAGAAGAATCAGACCCATGATCTGCCATTCTCGACATGATTAGTGCAATAGGCTTACAGGATTTTTTTTCCTTGTATTAAATGAAATTAGGTTCTTACTCTACATCCTTAGATAACTGTCACACAAAGGGGATCAACAAGTCAAAAAATCAGTATTTTTTGAAGCAGTGACAAAGCAGAGAGACTTGAACAACTAACCATTACATCTCTGAGGTAAAAGAAATAAGATGCTCACCAATTTCAGCAACAACAACAACAACAACAATAATAATGCTATATTTGTATATTTTTAAGCCTTTTTGATAAAAAATGGCAGTCACTTCCACAGAGTTCAGGTGTTCTATTAAAAAAAATGAACACTTCTACATCAGAAGATAAAATATTATCATAAAAAGTGCTGGTGGGTCTGAGACACAAGGCACCAGAGCTTCAACCTCCAACATCATCACTGAAGTGACTGACACTTCTGGTTTACAGCTTTTTCTTAGAATTTCAAAAAAAGCAGATAAATGTGGAAGTTTACGACCTTCCAGCTGCTGAAAAAAGAACAGAAAAAGCTTCTACACTTCACTGGGACACCCAGCTTGAAGACGAAGGAGCCACCTTAGCGGGAGCGTAACTTCAGAGACCAAAAGCTGAGTTGGGAGCTGCAGTGCCCGCGGTGCACCTCACCCCCAGAGCCACGGCTGGACTCGTGCTCCCCACGGCACCCGAGCCACGGGAAGCTCAGCTCAGCCGGAAGCAGCAGGGTTGGGAACGTGGCAGGGTTGGGAACGTGGCAGGGTTGGGAACGTGGCAGGGTTGGGAACGCGGCAGGGTTGGGAACGCGGTTTGGGAACATGGCAGGGTTGGGAAGCGGCAGGGTTGGGAACACGGTTTGGGAACGCGGCAGGGTTGGGAACGTGGCAGGGTTGGGAAAGCGGTTTTGGAAGGCGGCAGGGTTGGGAACACAGTTTGGGAACACGGCAGGGTTGGGAATGTGGCAGGGTTGGGAAGGCAGCAGGGTTGGGAACATGTCAGGGTTGGGAAGGCAGGGAGCCGGTGCAGGGCCGTGCCCAGGCGCTGCCCCTCCCGCGGTGTGACACTGTCCCCAGCGCAGGGCCCGCCTGGCCACGGGGTGTCCTCGGCACATCTGCAGCTCCCACAAGATTTGCATTTGACATCCATCTCCCCATTGTTCAGACATCTTTATCTCAGCTTTCAGGAAACGCGGATGACTCATCTATCGGAACATCTGACGAAGCTAACGTAATTTCAAAAACGAGTTCTACTTGGGATTATTTTTCCAAGAAAAAAAAAAGGAGAAATATGTTTCAAAATTATGGTAAAAATCAAATTTCTGTTGCAAACCAGTTTCCTGATTTAGGAACTCAAGCTTATTTTTGCTGTAGACAGTCTAACAGGCTTTTAGGCATCCAAATTTAGGAAAAAAATCCTACGGCATTTAAACAAGGCAGAGCCAGAGCTGGAGCTGACTCAGCCGCTCCAGCGCATAATTTGAATACACTACATAATCATTCTTGGTTTAAAATTATCCTCCTAATATCTAAGGGCCAGATTATCCCACACACGTTCATCTTGATTCATGCGCTCCCCTAGGCCAGCCTTGCAGGTTTCATTAGCGCTAATTAGGCAGCAGGACGATAACATCTCGCTGGGGCTGTCCCAGCCCTGACCTCCTGCAGCACCTCAGAGGTCACAGCCACGGGCCTGGCTGCCTTTTGCTCCCCACGCCTCAATGAACACGGGCCAGCAGCTGCTGGTTGTGCTCACAGGTAAGGAGGAGCTGCCAGGTGCACCCACAGGACGTGTTTCCCAGCCAGGGACGGTGTCCAGAGCCCAGTGCCTCTGCTCCCACACAGCACGGGAGAGCACCTCGGGAGGCAACACTGCCTTCTTTGCTCTAGCCCTACACACAGTTTGTGCCTTCATGTCACAGGAAGGGGAAACAATAATTAAAAAAAAAAAAAAGTGCTTTACCCAAGCTGCAAGTTTCACTTCTAGCATCTATTTTTGCCTCCTCCCGGCAGGGCAGGGCAGGGCAGGGCAGTCTGGCCGCGGCGGCTGCGCACTCGCTGTGCTCCTCCTGCGCCCGCAGAGGACACCTGGGCCAGGGCCAGAGGCGAAGGGCACTGCCACTGCACAGGGTCCCCTCCGAGGATCTGCTCTGCCTGTTTATCTTCTAAATATAGCAGAGCACACAGGCCATCTCCAGCTCCGAGGAGTCGTGCCCAGGGGCTGCAGCTCTGCAGCACTCACACCTGCCTGACGTCAGCTCCACACAGCAGTCACTCCGGAGGCACAGGCACACCAGCTCTGGGAGGGACAGATCACAGCAGCACACGGCCAGCTGGGCTGCAGGGGACCTTAGAGGTCACCTCATCTCAACTCCTGCCAAGATGCAGGAGTTTGTAGAGGAAAATTCAGTGACTAAGTATCTGTCTTATGTTCAAGAGATAATGCAAGAATAGCTGTCTAATTAATACTAGTATTATATACATTAATAAGAAATCAAATATTTTAACATTAAGGTCAAATTTTCAGCGTACTGCTATTTTAGTAAAGAACAAGGATATTACATCCATATTGAATTACTGAAAAATTAAAAATTACTTTTGAATGTCCTAACCAAAAATCTTTTTTAATCTGTACTAAAGTATTGACTGACCTTATAAGGTCCAGAGAGAGCTGGTGCAGCATTTCCATAAATTGCTTTTGCAGAACATCCAAAGTTTGGGCTACTGCAGACAAGGTAACTCAATGACTAGCGCTGCTTGAGCTCAGCACACACCAAAACTGACACAGAGCTGAAACAAAACCAAAACTGAGCAATGGNGGGTTGGGAACGTGGCAGGGTTGGGAACGTGGCAGGGTTGGGAACGCGGCAGGGTTGGGAACGCGGCAGGGTTGGGAACGCGGCAGGGTTGGGAACATGGTTCGGGAACACGGCAGGGTTGGGAACATGGCAGGGTTGGGAAGCGGCAGGGTTGGGAACACGGCAGGGTTGGGAACGTGGCAGGGTTGGGAAAGCGGTTTGGGAACACGGCAGGGTTGGGAATGTGGCAGGGTTGGGAAGGCAGCAGGGTTGGGAACATGTCAGGGTTGGGAAGGCAGGGAGCCGGTGCAGGGCCGTGCCCAGGCGCTGCCCCTCCGGCGGTGTGACACTGTCCCCAGTGCAGGGCCCGCCTGGCCACGGGGTGTCCTCGGCACATCTGCAGCTCCCACAAGATTTGCATTTGACATCCATCTCCCCATTGTTCAGACATCTTTATCTCAGCTTTCAGGAAACGCGGATGACTCATCTATCGGAACATCTGACGAAGCTAACGTAATTTCAAAAACGAGTTCTACTTGGGATTATTTTTCCAAGAAAAAAAAAAGGAGAAATATGTTTCAAAATTATGGTAAAAATCAAATTTCTGTTGCAAACCAGTTTCCTGATTTAGGAACTCAAGCTTATTTTTGCTGTAGACAGTCTAACAGGCTTTTAGGCATCCAAATTTAGGAAAAAAATCCTACGGCATTTAAACAAGGCAGAGCCAGAGCTGGAGCTGACTCAGCCGCTCCAGCGCATAATTTGAATACACTACATAATCATTCTTGGTTTAAAATTATCCTCCTAATATCTAAGGGCCAGATTATCCCACACACGTTCATCTTGATTCATGCGCTCCCCTAGGCCAGCCTTGCAGGTTTCATTAGCGCTAATTAGGCAGCAGGACGATAACATCTCGCTGGGGCTGTCCCAGCCCTGACCTCCTGCAGCACCTCAGAGGTCACAGCCACGGGCCTGGCTGCCTTTTGCTCCCCACGCCTCAATGAACACGGGCCAGCAGCTGCTGGTTGTGCTCACAGGTAAGGAGGAGCTGCCAGGTGCACCCACAGGACGTGTTTCCTAGCCAGGGACGGTGTCCAGAGCCCAGTGCCTCTGCTCCCACACAGCACGGGAGAGCACCTCGGGAGGCAACACTGCCTTCTTTGCTCTAGCCCTACACACAGTTTGTGCCTTCATGTCACAGGAAGGGGAAACAATAATTAAAAAAAAAAAAAAGTGCTTTACCCAAGCTGCAAGTTTCACTTCTAGCATCTATTTTTGCCTCCTCCCGGCAGGGCAGGGCAGGGCAGTCTGGCCGCGGCGGCTGCGCACTCGCTGTGCTCCTCCTGCGCCCGCAGAGGACACCTGGGCCAGGGCCAGAGGCGAAGGGCACTGCCACTGCACAGGGTCCCCTCCGAGGATCTGCTCTGCCTGTTTATCTTCTAAATATAGCAGAGCACACAGGCCATCTCCAGCTCCGAGGAGTCGTGCCCAGGGGCTGCAGCTCTGCAGCACTCACACCTGCCTGACGTCAGCTCCACACAGCAGTCACTCCGGAGGCACAGGCACACCAGCTCTGGGAGGGACAGATCACAGCAGCACACGGCCAGCTGGGCTGCAGGGGACCTTAGAGGTCACCTCATCTCAACTCCTGCCAAGATGCAGGAGTTTGTAGAGGAAAATTCAGTGACTAAGTATCTGTCTTATGTTCAAGAGATAATGCAAGAATAGCTGTCTAATTAATACTAGTATTATATACATTAATAAGAAATCAAATATTTTAACATTAAGGTCAAATTTTCAGCGTACTGCTATTTTAGTAAAGAACAAGGATATTACATCCATATTGAATTACTGAAAAATTAAAAATTACTTTTGAATGTCCTAACCAAAAATCTTTTTTAATCTGTACTAAAGTATTGACTGACCTTATAAGGTCCAGAGAGAGCTGGTGCAGCATTTCCATAAATTGCTTTTGCAGAACATCCAAAGTTTGGGCTACTGCAGACAAGGTAACTCAATGACTAGCGCTGCTTGAGCTCAGCACACACCAAAACTGACACAGAGCTGAAACAAAACCAAAACTGAGCAATGGCTTCAGCAATGGGGCAGGGACTGGGAATTCCCCAGAGGGGCATACTCCATTTCCTGCTAACCCAAGGTATTCTGTAGATGGTACAACTACCGAACTGAGCAGCCCTGCCCCGGGGCTGGGGAGCCGCTGGCAGCCAGAGGGGCCGGGCCAGGCTGGGATCCTGCCCTGGGCTGCAGCGGGGGGACGGCCCCATCCCCGGGAGCCTCTCCAGCACACAGCAGCTCAGGCAAACCTTTCAGCATGAGCACAAGTAAACAGCTCTGGTCAGCAGTGTATTTTTAAACAGCAGATTCTTTCCCAGCTCCCAGCTCGGCCCCTGCGCTGACTCCACAGGGCACAGCACACTCCTCTCCTCCGAGCATCCGCAGCAACGCTGTAACGTTACCCACGGTTGTCACCCACGGACCTTGCAGCGCCTGGCAAAGGTCAGCCTTCGTTCCTGCCTTTAAAAAGGAAGCCAAGAGCCCTGCTGCTGGCAGCAGAAGGGCCAATCACACTGCCGGGGCTGGGGAAACCAGGCCAGGTCCTGGTCCATCCCCTCTTACACACACACCAGCTCACGCTGCTCCCAGCTCCAGCTCCAGCAGCATCCCCGAGCAGCACTGAGCTTTTCGGGCACTTCCAGCGCCCACTGACATCACGTCCGGGTGGCTCTGGTGGCTGGCTGCCAGCCCTTCGGCCGGATCCTCGCGCTGAGAAGCGCAAGGCCAGTGGGGTCAGGCCGCCGTGGCCAGACACACGTTGCTGGGAAACCAACCCGGGGCCACTGCGGGTGTTGCTGCACCAGCAATCCCATCGTGGCTGTCACAGCCCCTCACTCAGGAACAGCTCAGAGGCCCCGAGGCCGGGCCTGTGCTCTGCCATCCCCACAGTGACGCCGTGCAGCCACCGATGGCCACGCCGACATGCAGTGGCACCGTGTCCTCGTGATGACACCGCGGGGCTGGGACTCCCCGCTGGCACTGGCAGCCCTGGCTCTGCTCCTACCTCCAGCACATCATTAATGCATAAAAACATCCTATTTCCACGTTTTAAAATTAATACCCTGCATGCACTGTTACTGCTGTATTTAACAATAAATGGAACAACACAGAAACAAATCCTTTCAGTTCAGCAAGTTCAGCCACGGCTGGGCGTGATGGAGCGGGCATTTCAGGCCTGAGAGCAGGGTTAAGCTCTACCCCCGAGCGCAGAGCGGACACATTTTGAAGCTCAGGCTGCTGAGGATTTACAGACCCGCTGTAAGGCACTTCCTGGGCCCGGCTGGGCCACGATCTGCAGGAGCTGCTCCAGCTCCCTCCCCAGCAGGGCTGTGCCAGCAGCCAGCTCCGCTGCCCGGGAGCCGGGCCCAGGAAGAGAAAATCACCCTCTGGAAAAAACTGACAGACTAATTTCTGCTTCCCAAGTTTTGATTTTTTTCATGACTCCACTGGATTAGTTCCGTACTGTTTGTGGTACGAGTATTTTACATGTTACGTTATTTAAATCACAAAAAGCCAAGGGAAGGAGCTGGGATCCGCACATTTAACACCTATCGCTGACAGGACAGCTACAGTGAAACAACAGCCCTATGTTTATGGTGCCCAGCTGGGCCGTGCCTCGTGAAAACCCTCTCTGCTCCTGCCATGCTTGCATGCCCAGAGGCCTTGCCTTCTGCTAAGTGCTGTCCTTCCCTTCAGCAAGTGCACTTGGGAAAAAGATGGGATAACGCACCAGTGCCAACCACAGAAAGCAAGCAGAGCGCTCACGGACACCTGAGTAACCCAGGGAGGAAAATACTCTTCTAAGGTTCACCATCAGCTGTCCAGGGACACCAACAACCCGCTGGTAGTTACGAGATGGAAACAAATCCTCATATTGCTTACGTGGTTTGTGCTATTAAAAACAAAGAATCCTCACAGTGACTTTGCTGTTTCTACGTGAAGTGCCCTTTATTCCAGCTACAGGCAGGGAATAATTTGGAGGCGAAGAATGAGCCCCTGTAGCCATACTGGAGGATTTGAGCCCTGCCAGACGTATTTTCCCTTCGTTCCCTATATCTTTCCCCTTCCCCTGAGGAAAGCAGCGGCACAAATCAACAAGCATCAATAAAATAAAAGCAGCAAAACACTCCACTGCTGGCAGCCAGCACTTGCTCCTGTTCGGCTGCAGGATTTCTCTGGCTACAACTGCTTCTTTCATTAACCACGTATCCTTGAAAAAAATGTAATATTTACTCACTTTCAATGAGTCAAAGCAGGCGATTACGCGTCCGTTTTCAACTTGGCAGCTTTTCGATGGGTGTGCAAATTTACATTCCGTGTCTGGTCGTGAGCAAGTCCCCCTTTGGAACTCCCTACACACTTCCAGCGTTAGCCATTTTGTGTCCCGGATCGGTGTGACGCTAACAGCCATCTTTAGATTTTACAGGTAGTTAAAATTTCCAATAAAAACGGGCAAATGAGTAGCTGAACTGATAAAACTGGAAATAATGAAAGTGCCACCTCCGGAACACTTTTTTTTTTTTTTTTTCCCCCGCTCCCTATTTTAAAATAAGTACGTGTAAAACCGGGTGGCTGCAATCTCGAGGAAGAGCTGTGTCACCAGAGTTCCGAGCGCGGCACCGTTAGCGGGCTCGGGGAAGGCCGGGAGCGCCGGCCGGGTGCGCCTGCGGGAGGGAGCGTGGCCGGGATCAGCCCCGCGCGCTCAGCATCCCGTCCTGAGTGCGGCCGCCGCAAGCATGGGGAGGTGGCGGGCTCCGGCAGCGAGTCCCCAGCTGCTCCCGGGGACAGTGGCTGGCAGGTGCCTCCAGGCAGCGGGCTCGCAGCGGGCTCTGCGGTGCAATCGGGATCGATTAGTTTGGCATAGACAGATGCAGCAGTTTAGAGCAACGACCGACACTGGCTTTTTGGGCTGGGGTTTTCCTCCTCCTCTCCTCGGCTTTCGGGCAGCAGAGCTCTGACCTTCGGGGCACACTTTAGTGCACAGTGCAGCGGCGGCGGGGGAGCAGCGCCGGACCCTCCTCCCGGCGGGCGCGGGGCTGGCAGCGGCGGAGCGCTGTCGTCGCAGTCTAGCTGGCAGCAAGCAAGGCAAAAGCAGCGGCTGCTCTAGAAGCGGTCCCAAGCAGCAGCGACGTCAGGAAAGGCACTTCTTAGTACCAACCTGTGGAGAGAAGAGACACGTTACGAGCGGGCGGCGCGGGCGCCCCG
>VWYO01024970.1:4740-29528 GCA_013400275.1 Rhadina sibilatrix
TTTAAAAAAAAAAAAAAAAAAAAGTTGGGAAGAAAATTAACCTCAGATGAAAGCTAGTAATAATCTTGACTCCTGACTCCTGCTGCTCTCCACGGCAAAAGAGGGTTATTATTCCCTCCCTTCCCCTTAAAAGAGCAAATCCAGGCAAAAGTAAAATTATAAGAAATCGGTTTTTCTGAGACGACACTGCCACCTATTGTCACTGCTATGTTTTCTCACTTTTTAATTAAGCATTTTACAGTCCATCAAATATCTGGTCAGAACCAAACCTTTCCCCTTCTTCCTCAATAAAAACTTTTTGAATTAACCCCAGCTCTCATCTTCTGCTGAAGGCACATTTTCAGAAACAATTCAGAATTTTGTTACTGGCCTTCCTGGCTGCAACAAACAAGACAGAGAGGAAGCTCATTTCTCAGTCCATGTCCTGCAACTTAGACTACTCTTTCATTTGGTCCTTTCCCATTGGTCCTTTCCAATTTCTAGCCTGCACAGTGAAAAAATAACAATCCAGTTCCAATGTTTTTGCTAATATCCTTGTACATATTCACACACACTTTATGTTCAGATCGTGACTTTAGGATAGGCCCAGAAAATACACCAAATGGGTGTATATACAGCCACTCTCAGTAAAACTGTACATCATTGCACTCCCAAAGACTGGCTTCCTTAGAAAACGTAACAGAAGAAGGCTCATGCAGCCAACACTTTGCATATTTTTGCTCTGAAAATATTTGTGCATTAACTTAAATTTATACACGAATAATTCCAAATGAAAGGCAAAATACTAATAGTGCTCTGTGTAAGCTGTGCTAAAGCTGTTGCTATGTGGAACCATTTCTTGCTTTTTTCAGTTACTTTTGGTGCCTGTGTAATTCTACATGGAATGGTGTTTAGAGATGGCAAAATAATCACAAATAAATTTAGATTTAAATTGGAAGTATTTCTATATTAAAAGTGAGTTTAATATGACTGCTGCCACAACTAGAAGAAACAAGTAGCAAATCCCAGCACTAAGCTAGAATTTTCCTTCTCAAAGTTAATACATTCCTTGCCACAATACTGGAAACCTTGCAGAATTGTTTTAATCTTTGCAACCTTTTACATGTAGTAAAATCCCTCTAATACACAAATGAAAACTCTCAGCATTTGGTATCAAAAAAGACAAACTGAGAGAACATGCATATTTTGAAAGGAAAAAGAGGAAAACTTAACATGGTTTTCTTTTTAAATTGTGGATGCTTTAGAGATTCAGTGGAGATGGAGATGCTATGTTTGGCACCAGAAATTGTGCAAAACCAGCAAAAGTAAGCAAAATACATTTGTCTTTTAAGATATTTTCAAGTACCTTTCCCTATCCTGGGAAAGGATACCAATGATGAACAGGGCTGTAATCCCTTTCTCAGGGCAGCCCAGTGGGTTCTTGGTGACCTTCTTCAGGCCATCACAACTGTGGTCAGAGCTCACCAGATGCTTCAGGTTTATCTGGAGGGAGAAAGCCCAGGTGCCTCTTTCTTCTGTTACTCTTCTAGAATTAAGATGATTTGATTTAATTTTTTCCTGATCCATTCTTGGTTGCTTATAACCAAGGTGATGATTACTTCTCTGGCTGGATCCAGCCTCATTTTTCCTTATAGGTGCTGAAAATATCACCTCTCCCACCTTCAGTCCTTTAGGCCACAAGGTTTCTAAGTGTTATCCTTCCCCTCCCATTAAAAAACAGGTCCTGTTTGGTTTATACACTTTAATTTTTTCAGAAGAATATTAACAATTTTCCTCACAGCAAATTTGCTAGAAGCGTTGTTAGAAGAGCAGTTTTGAAGTGTGCAATCATTTCTTGCAAGTTGTTTTTAAAATGTGTTTTATGTAAAAAAAGTTCAGAGCCAAAGGAAGTTCTTCACAAGAGGGAATCATTCAAACATGAAAACTCATTTGAACAATAATTACTTCAAGTTCAGTCAGTCCTATATATTTACCAGAAGCCGTTAAATCCTCCAAGTTAACAAAATAATACATAAACAAATAAATCAGGTGGGAGAAAGAGCAATAAAAATGGAAGTATTTTACCAAAGACCCAATAGCAAAGTGTAGTAGGGAGCTGTTTCTGCACAATTGAATGTAAGTGTTTTGTAATATGGGACCTGGGGAACATTTTCCTCAGGTTCTGTGAGCGTTAGTGGCTTTAACTGTACTCTAAAGAAGAAAACACCAGATTAACAAGATATACAGAACAGTGCTGCTCTGTGCATACATATTCTTTGGCAAGGGAAAATAATTTGGCTTCAAGTCTTTGCTTAATCTGGATGAATTCTTTCAAGAGAAAAAGATATTGCAATTTAGAAAACTCTGGTGGCAGATTTCAGTCTGAATCTCAGTGGTTAAAAGCAACATTTACTGTATGGAAAAAAAAGCATTTGGTACAAGCAGAATGCACCATATGGTTGAATTGTAAAGTCTTTATAAACACCAAGCCCCTTGGAGATCTTTTTCTTTGTTATAATAATTTCTGTTTATTTCTTCTTCCTATAATTCTGAATTCACATCCTTTGACATGGCTGAGCTATCAGGGCTAGCACTTCATGCACAGCCCTGGGAAATTAACAGCACCATGTGGGATGGAAGGACACAGGGCTGTGACAATCTGGAATGACTAAATGGCTTCTACCCAATCACTGGACGCCACCTGGAGCAAGCACAGTCGAGGACATGGGCATTTCTCTGTACCTGGCAAAAACTAAAACACCAAGGACTTTTCATGTATTTTTCATTGTATTTTTCTCTCGACCTTTCTTCAGTGTTTTTTGTCCCTTTTTGTATTGTTTGTTCAGGATTTGGAACAATTCCCCCCTGCAGACATCACAACCTATTTTTCCTAATTATTCCTTCCATTTACCTTGGTTTTTCTAGCTTTTTCTACCACAAGATCAAATTCCCCTGCTGTCTCCCAGGCTGACTGTGAGTCCAACAAGCAAAGTAACTATATACTTATATCTCCAAGTAAATCCATTATCTTCTAACAGTGTAACTACTATTAAGCACAGCCTCATGTTATTGACTAGGCAGGGGTTATTTTTTGTGGATCACTGACCCTCAGGATCTCATTTCATAAACTTTTTTCCATCCCATTCCTCCCGGATGATGGGAGCCGGCAATAGTACATGCATAATCTGTGCTACAGATAACATGGAGAACTGATATTTGCTGCCTCTTATTGCCTTTATCTCAGTCTTAGGAGTTTTTAACCTCAGAACTCGGGTAGCCCCATGAAAATCTGAGTAAAAATAAATTCCATCTGATGAATCATACTGTCACCAGCACTTCCACACACAGGCTCTGGAAACTAATGCTCTTTTAATATTTAATAATGCCCTCTTGTGGAGATTCTAAAACTAGATTTTCTTATTCTAAGGCTCAGTCAAAATCAGCTGCTCTCACACGAATGGGTCTTTTTTCCCTAGAGACCCATTTAAAATTCCCTGCAGCAGCTTTGCCTGGCTTTCTCTCACACACTCCGGGGAACACTTTGTACCTCAAGTAATGTGAAAGGGAAGACATTGAGAACACTACTGCTGATGAGTTTTGGGTTTGGGAAGGGCATGTGGCATAAAGGTCGATTATTCCCCATCTGTGGTGCATGGACTTAAGTGGCTTAAGCTTTCCAAGCCTGCCTTGCAAGGCTTTAAACTGTGCCTCTTCGGATAAAAGAAACAGAAAAGTCTGTTGGGATTGCAGCCTACCTCACACTCATGGCTTTTCCACTGAGTAAACTGGAATTTGGGGCACGTGTACAAACCATACCACAGTCACATGTAAGTGAAATATCCTTTTCACAAATTTAGATTTTTCTCTCCGAGGTCCCATGGGATAAAAGGGTCCCCCCTTCTTTTCCACCAGCAGCGTAAGAGAGAGAGCTACAACACTACTACAAGCTATTTAGATTTGAATATTTTATCTCAGACTTTCACACTTCGCAGTTTCAGGTTCCTTGAATATTACTCAACATAATGCAAGAATGTATATATATAAAAAAATCAGCATTATGTTAAAATTGAAAGTACAGGAAGAAAAAATCAGTAAGTGTTTCAATCTTCCACTGCAATTCTACCTTTACCACAAAGTAGGAATTTTCGCATTTGAAAACCACTAATAAGGGGACAGAAATGCTAGCAGTTTTTTATTTGCTGAATATTTTGTATTCACTGAAAATTCACTCTTATGGTTTCAAAGCTTTTTTCAGAATGAGCAATAGTTATTTTCCTACTCTTTTCTTTGAGAAATATGACATCACCTCTTCAGATCTTTCATTAAGAACCTAAAAGGCTTCATTCTGTTCTTTAAGTAATTGAACTAGTAAAATGTGTTTCCACTTGTGATAGCCATGTGAGTGGCTTAACAGTGACTGGCTTATTGTGATTAAACTGGCTGTGCCTAATAAAGTTAAGAAATTGATGACATTTTTAGAAACAATCCATATGTCAGAAGTTGGTTATACTTCCATTTAAATTTTACATTAGAGTTTTCAGCTTTTTTTGCTCAACTTGAGAAAGTAATCCCTAATCAAAAGAAGACTGATGTCTCCCGTGTCCTTTTGACTCATTCACAACACCTAGCTCCTAAGGTAATTTTAATGACAGTGTTTTTCTCAGCTTAGGTTTTGGGGGGTTTTTTGCTCTTTTGTAGGGTTTTTGAGTTTTGTTAGTTTGTTTGGTTTTGATTGGTTTGGTTTTGTTTTTTGTTCATTTGGGGTTTTTTTGTTCAGCTCAGAAGCCAGCAGAAATATTGGCAGGGAGTGAAAGTATTCTTTTCTTTTAAAATCCTGCATAGGATATTTCATAAAAATGGAAACTTGTACTAAACATCGCTCAGACTAGTAGATGAAAACAAGTGTTTTTACAAACATCATTGAATCTCACAGCTGCAATTTGTCTCTGAAATTGAGTACTTCCAAGTGTTTTGGTATCATACCCTGCTTTCCAATTCATTTTTTTTTTCCTTTGACTACAGCAGCAAAGACACTATTTTGCTAAAAAACCAGTATCTGATTCTATTCAGCCCTTAAAATACAGACTAATTCTTTTGTCTTTTTACCTTGACAACAAAATTACCACTGGCCTCTAAATGACGTTATCTCAAACTCAGGTTGGTGGTAACTGAAACAAAATTCTTAGAGGAATTCCCAAGGCCACCGTGGCTTTTCAGGGTTAGCATGGTAGTTTCCTTGTACTGTTCTGAGTAAAGCCTTAGCAATATGCTGTCATCTGGAAGCCATGGCTCCAGCTCAGTGCTTATGTATTATATAAGTGCCTTTTCTTGCTTTCTTTTCTACATTCAAAGAGATATGATGGTTACAAGGCATCAGTGAAAAGATGCCAGAGCTGCCACCACCATCTGCCTTTTTCCTTTTCCTTTGCAGATTTCTTGTACTCCTGGGTTCTTTAAAGATCACCTTCCATCTGCAGATTACTTAATGATTGCATGCACTACTCTACTAAAGTGTAAAATATGTTTGACATGTTTCCAAATTAATTTGTAAATATTTTTAAAGCAAGCTTTAAAGTTTGGATCTGTAATAGGCTTTAATTTCTTCAGATTTCAAGTGTGTGGGAATATGGGATGGTAGTTTGTCCACATACAGAGACAAACAACTATGACATCTGTTTAAAAGCTCATATCCCATCTAGACACTTAGGAATTAAGGAGTTTCCATCCATTTCAGTGATGAATGCTAACAGTATATTTTCAAATACACTTTTTAATTAACAGTAACCAAAGTGTAAGTTTCCAAGTCTTAAGGGATCTTAAAAGACTATTAAGAAGTCCTTGAAGTAAATGCAATTACAATATATATTTGACATTCATTATGTCTTTTCACATATATTTCCGTATATATCCCACCTAAAAAAACAACAAAATATTTTCTTACTAAATGATGTGTTTACTTTATCAATTCATTTGCTCATTTTGATTATTCACTAATTTGCTTATGTCATTTTAAAGACAAATAAGAGTCACCTTGATATGTTTGGGGTTTTTTACATGTTCTTCAATTTCAGTCCTCTGAATTTGTCCCTTACACTACATTATTATTATTATTATTATTATTAATAATAATAATAATAATAATAATAGTAATACATTCACTTCAGTTATGGCTATAGCTTTATTTACCTCATTTTTAGCTTCCAACTTTGTGCTGCAGGTGGCACTCTACACCTAGTAAAGAAATCCTCCAACACGGTAAGGCTTCACTGGTTCCCTTTCTTTCAAGCACAGTAGCGGCATAAAGCTTGTGTTTGATCCATTAAGTAGAAAACAATGATCCTTATCTAAAAAGAAGTTATCACAGCCATCTTGCATGCACTGCTACTCTGCGTTTTACTGATTTGAAGTAACATGGATGAAAATCAGCCCTTGATGCTGTACACCTCTTTTCTTCAGGTTAAGAAAGCTGTAGCTTCCATACTTGGGACTTGAAGCTTTGAAGGCACCTAAATCTTCATATATATCCAGTTCTTTAATATATTCTTCCCTATGTTTGGAAGGCAGAGGCACAAGCAGTTTGAATGAGGCTGCTTGGGAGGGCTCTTGGGTAGATGAACTATTGCATCCTACAACTGTTACCTGAGGGTGCAACAGCTTCCCATTACCCCCTCTGCCATGTCTGCCCATGCTTGCTGAGCTCCAGAAAGAGTATATGCTTCTTTTTTTTTTTTTTTCTTTCATTTTGTGTCTATTTTAGCTTTTATATTGTAATCACTTAATTGGAGACTCTCATATATATCTGGAAAGACCCTTAAATCAGCGGGACCCCATTTCCCACTGACATTTTGGCATTATTATGAAACCAAGCATGAAAAGCTTACCAATAGCAATAAAACTGGGAAAGATGTTTCCATAGATTTGCTTTTTTGCTTTTCTCAAAGATTAATATTTGATTCATAATGGAGTTCATCTGAAGCTCTAAGTTACTGTTCTATAGGTAAAAGGAAATGTGCAAAGAGCAAAATCAAGATAAAAGAGATGTCATTTGTATAACCTGTGATTCAGAATACAGCTGGATCTGAAAATACCATATAGAAAATAAGCAGTAAGTGTATTTATAGGGATACAAGCCCTACAGGAAGCACAGCTACCTGATGACACAAACACAGATGCTGAATAAGAACATTGGTTAGGAATTAAGAAGTTAATCACCTAGACCCAGAGGCACGAAGTCCCTTTTCCCCTTTCTAAAAGAAGCACATTTCCATGAAAAAAAAGCTATACAATTAACAATATCTAACAGTGAATATGTTCTAGGGAAAGGATATGAAGGCTTTTTCAGCTACTAATTTGATATGATGAAAACATTATCAAACAGATAACCTGATTTGGACAGTACAAAAAAAAAAAAAAAAAAAAAAAATATAAGGTTAATTTGNAAAAAAAAAAAAAAAAAAAAAAAAAATGTAAGGGAGCTGATCTCCATGAGCAATGGGCTCAAAAGTGGCAGTGTGGAAGAATTTCTCAGATTAAACATACAGTCTCTGCATGACAGCTTTAAAGAAGAGCATCGGGAAATGGTTTTTCAGTTGATTTTCAGAAAAAAGAAAAGCCATCAGCATAGTTTAGCTTTCCTTTTTAACCATTATTCTACCCTGGGAAAGCCTGAATCTTAACAGTGCCCCAAAGGTCCTAATAAGCAATAATTACCCCATCATTAAGGACTGGTAAGGCTCAAGACAAAGACAGATATTGGAAGAAGTTCATGGGTCTTCTCCCAGTGTAAACTCCCCTGTCCTCATTTCACCATCCCCAAACTGTGTTCCTCCTTGAAGATATTGAAAAGCCATGGGGACATGGGCCTATGCTCATGAGCAAGGGAGTTTGACAAGATGACTGCCAAAGGTCCCTTTCAATCTCAGCGGTTCCGTGGGCTTGTGAAACCAGCAGTCAGGCAGACTGATTTCTACCCCATTTCTACTTCACTGACAAAGATAGTGAGTGAAATCCTGTAACAATCCTGTCATCTCTGGCATAACATGAGCTTTCTCCAAGATGGCTGGGTTACCTCCTCTCAACAGTCAGAGTTTTGCCTATGACAATATCATCCACATACCCACACCACAAGCTCCACCCTTTGTTCATTTCAGTTTCTACCACCAAAATATTCCAGCCTCTTCACACACTACTGCAACCTGCTTGTCCAATTTCACCAGGCTCATACTCTCCTCATAAACAACACCAGAAGAATTTGTGAGAGTCAGCAGGGACACATTCCCAGACATCTGCTATCAAAGGTAGCCAGGTTTAGCTTTCTAGAAAACACATCAAACCAGGCATTTTATATGGAGCTCCTTCCCACTGCTCATCACATCAATACAGTAACAAACTTCCTTGAGCATGCATAGTCCTTGCAAATCTATCTAGTTTTTCCAGGTTTCCCTGCTCAAGTCATATCACCCAGACCATTTCCATCACCAGCCCAGATAACACACCCCAAAACCTTAGGTATAAGCAACAAGAGTATTAAATACAAGAGGATTTTTTACTTTAACTTATTTCATCAGAAACCGCTGCCTCAGCAGCCATCAGGGCTGAAGATTGGACCAGTATTTTCTTTTACAGCAAGCCTTTTTTCAACTCCTGATCTTTCCAAATTGTTGCTGGTTTTCCTGAGCTGATCTTGGACCTGACATTTTATTTATTTTACCTCCTAGTGCTCAGTGGGATCCTGGTGAAGCCTGTAGCTCTCCTGTTCTCTGACTGCCCCTGTTCAAGGGCTGTATTTTGCAGGAGAGGCTCTTGTCAGTGTTGTGGTCATCTTTATCTCCCAGCTTGTTCTTCCTGGTGGAGTGCCCTTGCTCTTACTGCTGGTTGATGTATCCCATTTTATCTCAGAATAGTTTGGGTTGGAAGGAACCTTAAAGATCATCTAGTCCCAAACCACCTGTCATGGGCAGGAACACATTCCACTAGACCAGGCTGCTTCATCCAACCCGGCCTTGAACACTTCCAAGGATGAGGCATCCAGAACTCTGGGCAATATCTGCTTGTGGCTCACAGCCATCTGAATAAAGAATTTATTCTTAAGAGCTAATCAAAACATTCCCTCTTTCACTTTAAAACCTTTCTCCCTTGTTTTTCTCTCTTGTCTCCCTTACTGAAAGTCCTCTTTCAGTACTAAGGCTGGCTGCCATGCCTTCTTTCACCTGACTTACATGTGGGATTGGCGGTACAAGGATTTTCTGACTTTGCCTCATGCAGAGGATACAGACAGAAAGGAATTATGGAATCTGGCACTGCGGGCAGGATCTTCCATGTATGGCAGGTGAGCCTAATGTTCCCGCAAGTTCCCTGACATCCTCTTCCCCCAAACTCATCAGGACATGTACTCTAAGTATGAGGCTCATGGCTGGCTCCCATCCTACAAGTACTGTGTGGGATGTGTACTGTGCCCCTTCACTGTGGGTGCTGAGGGGATTCCTCAAGCTCTGTGCTCAAAGGGACTTTCTGAAAGGCCCACTCCCCAGAGAGCAGCATAATGCTAATTACTCCTCCTCTGTGAGACTGTGGGATTTACATGACTGTGGGAGAGCCAAAGGCCAGACATCTGCCACTGCTTTTTCACATAACACAAAGAAACTAGGAGGTTTGCCTGTGGAAAGGCAGGGGATAAAATGTTAGGTGCAAACTACAGATACTGTGAGATATCCCACTTGGCTGGCAGCAGGGCTGTGGGAGGCTGCAACTAAGAACATAAATGTGTAGTGCATTGGGCAGGAATTGGCTTATCATTTGATCATAACACTTATTTCTGGAAGATGTCAGTCAAAGAAAATATTACAATGATTTTTTAATATTACTTTAATTGAAAAAGGTTGAGATGTGGAGCTGCTTGCTCCCACCCATGAAGAACAAAGATTTAAGAAGACAAAGGGGGGAGAGTTAAAAGATGAGAAAAGCATCAGAATGTAAAAACTGAGCTTACATCAATATTTTAAAGTATGGAAAAAAGGTAGTAAAGCAAATACTAGTTTTCTTCATTACATTCCTGGTGGTTTATGACTGTTAAGCTTAAGTTAATTAACATACCTAAGCAAAGATGTAATGTAAATACATTGTTAGAACTTTAGGTAACACATAGAAATTACAAACAAGAAAGTTGCTAATGTTTTTGTAGCTAAGTTTATTTTACCCAAAACATTTACGTATTTATTACAACCTTATACTCTGAGATCAGTGAATTCTCACATGTCTACTGACCAGCTACAAATGACATGAAAGAACTAATTTTCTGTCAGTGGCAATCTGGAACACCAAATTTATTAGGTAATGTTAGTGCCAGCATTTTTAGTACCCTCTACCCCACAGTAATTAATTGCAATGCTAACTTGACCTAATAGCACAATTGCAAATGCTAGTCTGGATATTCCACACATTTTTTCTTTCAGGATTCAAATACTTGTGGTTTTTCTTCTGAATGTTCTGGAACAAACATTTGTGGCATGTCTAGACCAGCACTTAGCATTGAATTCGGTTAACTCGAGTTAATTAGTAATAAATTAACTGGAGGTAAAATAGGACCAAAAACTCTATTCTGAGGATATTGCAATCCATCTGACAAGTCCTGCAGCCTGACTCTGTGTGATCTTCATCACTTCAATTTAAGTGTAAGGTTCACTGGAAAATATTTGCATATGAAAGTTGGTAGCGAAGAAGTTCGCACAGCAGTCCAGCAGCCGTCTGTGAGTGCAAAATGTCTCTGAGGAGCAACTTTCTGCAGCTATAATGATCTCCAGGGTATGAAAGCAGAGTGTGGCAGAGATGTACATGGGGCACAGTTGTACGGGAGCACATGCGATGGGATACAGTGCTTGATGCTGGCAGTGATGTTTGGTGTCCTGGCTGGAGGCTGTGCTTCCCTGGCTGTGTGGTATGGGAGCATCCGGCGTGCTCAGCAGACAAGGAGGAAACATCACCGCTCTCAGGTGGCTGCTGTTGGGGGCAGCTAGCCATAAACAAGGTTCAAAGATCTCACTGGAAATAGATCTCAGTACTTGTGCTGCCAGTCTTTGTTTAATCAAGATCAGCTGAAAGTGTTCTGCAGAACTCAGGTCTCTGAGCAAGACCTCCAGCAGAGCAGCACATGCATTACCGTAAGGGCACTGGCTTTTCCTTTTGTAACGCTGTATTCCTTTCTGGTGTTTTGTCACATGTTCTGCAGTGGGTCCTCTGGCATTCAGGACAGATAAACAGTATTATTTTTCAACTGAGAAGTGACTGTACTGCAGTGGTATTTTTGTTTTTGCTTACTAAATGAGCTGAGACACCAGATTTTTGTTTTCTCTCTTACTCTGAAAATACGGTGAGCTAATCCTATCTACAAGGTTTGCCTGATGATCTTGTGAAAATTGCTAATCCAAGGGCTGTGTTCACTTTAAGGGTAGTGGCACTGTTTACATAATATATACAGAAATGTACACAAAAGTAACATCTCTGCAGACCTAGCACTATAAAAGCATTTTTTTTTTTTCCAGGATTGACAGTGGTCATTTCAGCAGAAGTGGAATAACTGGGCTGGTGTGAGTCTCTTCAAAAACACAACAGCTGTATACACAGATCTATCTACTTATGCTGTTGCAATTATCTTATTTAAAAACCAAATGGTCACATGAAAGCATTCCTGTGCATAATAATTCCATCTTTAGCACTTAGAGACTACCTGATTTATTTTAATCATGAAAATCTGTTCTCCAGTCACTTTTTCATCTCCCTAACCAAATCAATGTTTACCAGGAGAGACCAAGAGATACATCTAGTACCAGAGAAATTTTATGAGTTTCCACTTCTGAGCTACGTACTACAGTTAGATTTTTATCCTTTGGTAGCCTAAAGATGATACAGCCACTAAAAGAAGTCTGTACAGCTCATTTTGCACTAGCTCTTTAGTGGCAAGCTTCAGCCAGGCATCAGCTTTAGTGTTAAGTGGTTAACACGGTGGTTCCTCACGCTTCAGCTATTTGCCAAATCTCATTATATTATTTGCTAATTCATTCAGTTTTGCCTTTCTCTCTGCAAGGAGAGAGCTGTGGCTGTGCTCCTGCTAATTTCCTGACCCACAGGATCATTGAACTGCTTTTTGAATAACTGCTAGAGGTGCAATAGTAGTTTGTAATAGCCAAGGTTGTCAAGCCTGAGGTTAAGCTCAGAGGACTATATTTAGGCACTTCAACAGGTGGCCTAACGCACAGAAGTGCTGAGCCTGCAAGCTCCTGCTCAGCCACTTAAATACTGAAATCCACAGACCAGCTGAGAGAGGTCAGAACTCCTGAACATCCAGACATGCACTAAGTGCCTGAATATGGTCAGAGGAACATAGTGCAGAGTGTTTCCTTTTAACCCAGCTTAGTATATATATTGAGCTAGTAACAGTTTTATCTAGGTAATCATTATTTTCTTCATTGTTGCAGAAAAGCTGATGCCTGACATTTGCCATCAGTTCTCTCATACAAGCATCAAGCTAGTTTGGTGGCCAGATTCTACTGCTAATACCCAAGGGACACAAGCTTATTTCACCTTTCCTTTAGAAAATAAATGAATAATAAAATTCAAAGTTGGCTTCTTATCAGGCAGTGTTTAATCGTCAAAAGAGAAATGATACCTTAGTTTCCCTTTGTGCAAAATAATTACTGCCCTGTAGGGATGGGTTACAGATCACTGCTCAGTTTCCTGACCAATTATGAAGTGTGAGCATCTTTCTGCTCACAGTGAGCTGAACACAAGTCTTTGGAACAATGTCACAGAATAAAATTGTCTCTAGCCACACAAACTCTGATGATCAAAACCAATAAACTTTATCTTTTCAAAACCTTCCTATAGATGTGATAAAATACTCCATTTAAACTGTTGTTACCACTGACACTTCTGCATGAAATATTTCCTTGTAGCTGAAATGGTGTATTTTAATGACATAAATATTCTTCAAAAAACAATATTTAAGATTCTCACAGAATTCCTGAGTGTTTGAATGAATCTGATTTTTGTCTGTTATTGTTTTTCCTGTGAAGGTTATATAAAAAAATGCTTCTTGACACAAAATGCAGCTGTTGAAAGTTTAGTGATCTTTTGGCATGTGTCAATTTAAGCCATTATACCTTGCAGACAGTTCGTAACTCCTAGACAAAAGTTAAATACTATTTTATCCAAAGTTCTTAGATGTGGCCATTGCTTGGATCAGAAACTCCCTTGTTTGGTCTAGAGGCAGATCTGAATGGGGACCAATCCAGCACAAAACAGAGCTGCCCAGATTCTGAAACCAAATGAACAACAGACTTCGCCTGTAGTGAATAATTAAACAAATGAGCCTAATGTTCCCGCCTGTGTTGATTTTGGCTTATTAATTGTGTGTGTGATCCCGTGACTCATATTTCACTGTGAAGAGTAACCCCCTCACCGGCAGTTTGTAGGGCTGCCTCCTGCTTTGTTCTCCACCACTGAGCAAACACACCATTCCTACTGTATTTAGTTTAACACCCCTATATAAGCAGGCTCAGGATTAGACCTTCTGTTTATAAGGCTAGGTTTAAAACAAGTTTGTTTTCTCTGCTTAATCCAGATTAATAAGAGATTTGCATTCTGTGTCATTCTTCATTAGGTATAAAGCCAATTAGGATATATTGCTTGTTGTATGACTGTACAATACTACAACAATACTCTCTGTTCTTGCGCTCAGCTATAAGGACATTCTTTGGAATTAATTGCCACGGATCTTCGAATTGTTTTAATATGATGCCTCTGCTTTGTCATCCTTCTGAATTCAGTTGACAGATTGGCTTTTGGCTTTCAGAGTTATCAATTGCATTTAACCTTGCTTTACTTTTAGAAACAGCAGATAGGGCCAGTGAAAAAAACTTACCATTTATAAATCATAATTTCCAGTTTCAGAGGAAGAAATTATATCCCTATGCTGTTATTATTCTTGATGTTGCATCACTTTTACATGAATATTTAAGCTTTTGTTCTTTGCTTTGCTCATGCTTTATAACAAGGTAACTCAGCAGAATTTTGAAGGTCCTATTTTTTTTGGTGGGCACTCAACTCTGCTGTCATGGAATCTGACTGCAGATCTCCTCTGAACATGGAGAAGAGACTACGCCCTAAGAAAGGAAGACAAATCTATTACCTTTTCAACACTATAAAATCATATTCAAATTTGGTTTGTTCTTTTTTTGGAAGAAATGTAACCACATCAAGGAAAAGTATTACAAACTGGTTTTGACTATTAAAACCCAAAAGATGGACTACCTATTAAATTGAATACCACAGGAAAAAACCCAAACAAACAAAATAGTGGTTCATGTTTCAGGTATGAAAGTTAGTCTCAAAATCAAGAAGGAAACAAACTGTGTATTATTAGGAGTTTATAACTTTTTTACCCCACAGATCTTTTACAGTACTGTTCTTCATGGGTTTCGACTGTTGTTTTCATCTTTGCTACATAGCCAGTTAAAATTAAGATGAGGACAGAAAGGCAGGAAGGATGTCTGTGATAGCTCAACACATTTTTTAATCAAAGAAAATCAGTATTAAGTAAATACCATGATTCAGTGCCAAGAGCAAAAATGAATGTCACTGTCCTGAACTCCAGAGTCCATGATCAGTCACTTGGCTGACCCAATACTTTCCTCCAATGCAACGTTCACAATAAATTCATATCAAATCTGTGCATTGTGCGTGTACTTCTTCATCTGGGTATATCCAAGGATGGCACAACTGTAGCAGCGTGAGGCACTGAGAGTGCAGATGTTGGGGTTGTTGTTACGGCTAATACAATGCATAAAATGAGCTGCTTCATGCTGACTGACTGACTGACTGAGCCCACCAACCTAATTCCTATGTCCCACTGGGAATCAGGACTCTTACCATCTTCACTGAAGTCCTGGCTGAACTTTACTGCAGCCTCCCTATCCTCCTCTCCAGCAGAAAGCTGACTGTGATCCTCCTCAGCCATCTGTGCTTCATTCCCAATCTTACATGTGACTTATTCTAGCTGCAGCCTCATTAACTTTCAGTACCCACAGTCTCACATGCATGCATTTGGGGGCTTGAAGGGAGAGGTAGGGCAAGGTCATTTTTTGAATCTTGATTACAGGGGTTTGTAGGAGGTACCCAGGCTGCTGTGCTTGAACACAGTGGCCTCAAGCAAAAATTCCATTCACTACTCCTTATCTCAGCAGAGATCTACAGGTTATTTGCACTATTCAGCAGTTAAGGGGAAAAAATCCTACAAACTAAAGAAAGTAAATCTCAAAGCTTTTCATACAGATAACATTGAGAAGTACCTTTCTACAGCAGAAAGAATAATGAGAAGGCAGCATGCTGATGCAAATGAGTTTCCAGAGGACATTTTCAATACTACAAATAAAATATTTTGTAAAATTAATGTTTCATGTTAAAATAAGAAAATGCTCTCTGACCTCCTAAATCATTGTGTGCCATTTCCGCTCCTTGCCACAGATGCTGGCAGATGGCAGATATGGGGTGAGGACATGACTACCAGAATTATAGAGTGTGGTTTTGGTTTGGGGTGCTGTCTGAAGACAGAAAGGAGGAAAGAGTGTCACATTAAAAATATAGGGTGTAGTGCCTTCTGATTTAACAGCTCATGTGGTAAGCAAGATGTGCTGGTACCCAGAGTTTTAAGGATAGCACAAGCTAAACAAAATAAAAAGCTCCTTCAAGGACTTCCTTTCTCTTGATTAAAAATACTGACAAAAGCTGAACAATATTTTCAAAAAGTGAAATCTTTGTCTGTGTATTTGATGTACTCACAGGAGATTTTGCTATCACTCTTTCTTTTTAGGGGATGAATTTTGGCATCCTACAAAGTTTGCCTCTGTGTTTACTCAGCCTGACTAGTCCACCAGGATAAAAAACCTTTCACATGACTAAAATAGTTCCAAGTTTTGAGCTCAGAGCACATCAAGAGCTTTCTAACACCTAGTCCCCGCCCAGTCCATATGCCCAACAGGCAGACTGAGGAGTGAAGAGTCTGTTGGAGAAGAGCCTGGTTAGTATCTACCTGGCACTGTCAATATCTCCAAGGAAATGGTTAGAGATGTGTAACCCTCTTAACCAAATACAGTTCAAGGAGACAGACAAGCATTCTCTCTGCAAGTTTATTGGACTTTTCCTTAGCAGAAGGATTTGAAAAGTAATATCCAAAATGGCAAACTCCTTAGCTGGCTGGAGTCAAGTGGTACAGGTCCAAGGATTAGGCCTGCAAACTTTAACCAGCAGAACAGGTTTCTATCCATCTGGAATACATAGGGATCCCTTCGTGTCTCTTCAGGAAAAGGAAAATGGACTGAGTTGCAACTCACAACCTCAGGCTACAGCCAAGGTAGAAGACATTTCAGAGTAGCAAAACAGAAAACAGCTCACTGGGCCAGAGGCATCAGGATTCTTGTGCCATTCAGTCCTCAAGCAGGAGATTCTAAATAAGAGTCCTAGTAGGGAATTATTTTGCAAGTCTTCAAAAAGCCTGTATTCAAAATGGCCACCTGCAACTCAAGAAGGATCTTTAATTGCTCCCGTAAGTATGGGATATGCAGGAGTTCTCTGTTTGCCTATGCATACAAATATTTATAATAAAATTTACAAGCAGATTGATGTACACAAGAGAGATGAGGTAAGACAAGACATTACAACAAATTATTATGAAAACTTAAAATATGCAATGTGTTTCTGCTATACATTGGAAGAAGCAGTATGTATCTGGTACAAAGTCCTCTTAAGTTCTATAGTCATTGTGCCCATTCCAGGAAAATAGTATCGCCATACTCTGAAAAAATAGATGAAACTCCTGCTCTACATACACTAGGGGCTGGAAAGCTAAAAATTTAATAAATAAAACTATTTGGATGCATAAAGAATGGGATAAAATCTAATACAGAAAACATTACAATGGCTTTATGGAGATAGCTCTTTTTATTCTTAAGAGTTCTCTGTCCAATTTTCTATTTTCCACTCCTTGAAATACAAGCTAAACATACAGCATGCTCAAAGACAGACTAAAGAATAGTATAGGAATGTAATTTGTCATTTGAAGAGAGGAAGAAAATATTAGACGTTTATTTTACAAAGGAATTGAATTTAAAAAAAGTGAAAAAAACTATTTGAAACAATGAATGCTGTAAAATGAAAAGTATTAGTACCTATGCAGTTGTCTAATAATGTAAGCTTTAAGGAAAATTGAAAATAGGAGAATTCCAAAATGATGAAGAGGAGGGACTTAAAAAAAAAATATCCATATTTAGCCTGCGGAACTTCTTAATGTAAAATTGCAACGAGGTCAAATATATGGCTGCATTCAAGAAAGGAGGAATTGGTTATAGTTATAGGAACGTATGAACCTAGAAAAGTGTATGAAAGAAGAATACTTGAAACCAAAACTATTGTGGAATATACAAAATCATCTGCCAAAGAGTGTTTATCATTAAAAAGTATGTACAAATTATCTTGCAATTTCTTAATATGATGTCTCCTGCTCTTCATCCTGGGGCAGGTGATATTAGTCACTAAGACTAATATTCTCCTGTTTTAACTGTTCTCAGAAATTTGTTTATGGTCTTGTGTTTACAAAACCAGTCACAAGTAATTTTGCACTGAGGATGTTTATATCAGCATAGGACTCTTTACGTCAAAATAAATAATGTTGGATTATCTACAGTCATTTCACTTGTTTATAAAAGTTGATATGCACACTCCCCTGTGTTTTCATCAAGCCACAAATATTTATTCTTGGTCCAATCCTGGAATACACTTGTTGTATGTGTACATACTGACTGGGGAAAATACATTTTAAGTAGTACATTTTAATTAGCAGCTAACTAACCTAAGGTGCAAATGTCCGACCATGAAGACAAGTTTTAAAGCTGCAGAAGCTCATTTTGTTGACAAGAGGACTGAAAAACTGTCAAGCACGCCAAGTACTTGTGGGGGCTTTTTCCATAAACACTTTTCTCTGTAAAATCTATTTATTTTAACCTTCCCAGTTTCTAGATCAATTTGCATCAAATGAACATCCACAATACAAAGGGGAAACCCAAAATGTAAAATGTCCAAAGTTTAGTTTATATAAGTCAGTAAGGCAAAATAGCATTACTTTATAAGATAAAAGTAATGTGATAACAATTAATCATTGGGTCAATGCTGATGATAACAGACAAATTAAAACAGATTTCGGATGCTCAGATTTCAAACCAAAAAGTACTGTTTTACTCAAGGAGATGCTATTCTTATCTTAGAGAATACTTCTAAAAATGAACAGGGTCTTGACAGTTTTTCAGTAGTGCTCAGCACACTAGTCATGTGCCAGCAAATGGCCACTGCATTCCTGGCTGCTATCTGTTAAATGTCTGCATTGCTTTTGTCTGGTATTTGTTTCTATTGAGCTGAAAATGCAAAAAAGACCACCATAGCTACAGCACGTCTGTAAGCAGGTTACTTTAACCCAGTTTCCTTCTTCTCTTTAGTTCTATAATGATAGAGGCTTTTTGTACAAATGTGTGTGAAATGTGCGCTTTTCTGCTTCAGGAAAAAAAATAAATTAAAAGAGCAGTGACATAAATTACATGTGAAAATATAATTTGCTTGCTAAGTAATATAACCTATGGCAGTGTCTTCCTGTTTTCCAAGAAAGACTGATTAACTGAGTTTAATGGTATACTAGCATGGTAACATTACATTTGATAAAACCAATGCCAGCTTATTTTAGAATTCATGTGTCAAAGAATAAGAAACACATTAATAACCATTTTCACTGCTGCATGTGAGGTTTTTTTTTAGTTCAGGTGCTCTTTTATAATGGAGAAAAAGGACTTTATTATTTATCCCATTGAAAAGAAATAATCAATATCCATTGCTGAGAAAAAAAAATGTTTTCAACTAACTACTGGGCAGGAAATTACTGAAAGTTTGGGGGTCCTTACAGAATTTGCCATACTAGGACGGACAGCTGGTCCTTTGAAGCAAGTCTCACCTTGCTTCTGGAAATACTCATATCCTCTCTGAAGGCAAAGCTCAGAAACCCTTGTCACCACTCTGCTATTCTCCTTTAGTGTACAGCATGCATCACAGAAAGAGGAGAGAGATGAAGTGAGGCAAGATCCATCGACCCCCTTCCCCAAAGTGAACTTTCCAAAGTGGATCAAATGGCTTTTCCATTCAAAAGCCAGACTGTGTTAGAATATAGGCTAGTACATTTCCAGTAAACACAAAGTGAGGAACCCAGAGCAGAAACAAAAAATTCCTGTAGCCAGTTCCTCTTGCAATGCACTGGCAGGGTTAAAACAGAGCTGACTTCCAGTTTTCAGTCATTTCACTAATTTTCTAAGGAGCAGCAAACTCTGTGGCTTCCCCTCTGCTCTCTAGCAGGTTTTCTTTCCAGTTCTTCTGTAGCTCAAATCAGCAACCTCTCCCTCTGAGCATGATCTACAGCCTCTGAAGTGGGACCTTCACTCTCCACCTTGCCATACCCTTTAAGCTGTGCAACTTCCTCCTCTTTGTCCTAATTAGCCAATTCCCAGAAAGGAGCAACATTAATGTCACCTGGAAGAATCTACACAGCTTCTGATTTTTAAAGGATAATGAAAATTGCTCAGAAAATCTATAAAAAACATAACTAGGTGACAAAATGAGTATTTTGGTTTGAAGACTGTGTTTTTGTCTGATTTTGATGGTCAGCTCTGGAGAATCAGTCACCATTTCAAAACTAATGTGTGGTTACAGCCCTGCAACAATATGAATGAAAAAAGACCCTGCAAGCAGAAGTAGGTCTTAAGTGATGCTTGTTTTTTCTCATTGTTTCACAGTTTTGTCCTTAGACACCTTAGGCATGTTTGTGACCTCACTGATATCCATGGGGCTTGAGAGCTTGAACAATTACAGTTATTTAGAATTTGATAAAGTATGGATAGTCCTTGGCTGAAGCTCTGATGTATAGTTATTAAGAGTAAAGAGTAGTGAGCACTTTATTGGGAATCTGAAAAAACCATTTCTGTTCAACACATGGATATATAGGCTTACACAGATGCAGAATAAAGTCTGTGGCATCAGCCACTTCACAGAATAAATTTTACTATACAACTTCATATGATACACGTTTTCTTTCTAAGACAGAATCATGGCTGAGTGGCAGATTGGTTTCTGCAAGCTCATCACCTCACTTGTTGGAGCACTTAAAGTGAATGAATCCAGAGGCTTGGACTCAGGTAAGGATGTGTTACAATTAACATATAATTGTTATATTATATATAACCCGTAAATGCTGCCACGGTTAAATTCCAGTGCATAGTGAAAATCTCTCCCAGTAACTTTCTCAGAGTCTCATTGCATGTGTTTCCTCCTCCTCTGTGCAGCCTAGTCACTCTCAGCTGCACTTCCAAAACACAATATTTCTAGAAGTTTTGAAATCTGGTTGTAGGCAGCCCAGAACTGAAGAGCCAACAGCAGTGGTTACTTTTGACTTCAACTCCATTTTGTCTGGTAACACTCCAACCATCAAAGGGGGGCAAAATGACCTTCTCTCTGCAGAGGAGTGCCATGAAAATAAATTAATAAATAGTTGCAAAGCAACCATCTATTTTAGGACTGAGCACTGGAGCAAATCTCTTGAGGAAATTAGTTCTGTCATCAGAACAGGGTTTAGGTAGCATGCAATGGATATGGCAGGAGGCCTTGAGCATCAAACAGTGAAGGTGAAGTAAAATACCTCCATGCATGAATTAAGTCCCCTGGTTGTTGTGCTGAAAAAGGCAGGAGTCCTTTAGGAGACCAGAAGTGGTGTTGTGTAACCAAAGACTGTATTAAATGACACTGAGAAGTGTGCACATCATAGAAACCTCAATTTTCAGCCCTTTCTGCAATGATTATATCTTTAAGAACTGGTTGCCTTAGGTGAAGACCTGGCACAGAAGGTGATCTGTAGGATCATCACCAGAACATCTAACGGATTATTTTGTGGAGTCGTAAGATCTGTGGATCCAGGGCTTGGTTTTAACAGATCTGTGCATTATCTTTGAATATTGAGTGACTTTGGAATTGTGAACCTTGAGCTTCATCCCCAGACTGAAGTATTAGCCAGTGTTAATAGCATACAGTATTACTTCATATAAAGTATTAGCCAGCCACCACAGAAAAATATTTTTCAGTACAACTCAACAGAATTGGAATGTGTGATTCTGCAATTCAAGCTTGATGAAGACCACTGATAAACTTTGGGACTATTACAAGTCCTTAGCTACCAAAGAAAAAGTTTTTGTTACCATGGGCCTTTCTGTGGATATTTTCTGTGAGCCAGTCATATGACACTCAGTTCAGATTCCATTGCAGTCAGCTAAAAAAATAAAAATTAATCATATTAGTATTGTATCCTTGACGTGTCAGCTTCCCAGTTTCCCTATCTGCAGGGTGGCAATAAGCAGGCAATGTTACAAGGGTGGCTGAGTGCTTTGAGATCCTTGGATGACGAGGCCCAAAATCCACAGTATTAATTTTTAGTTTGTGACAGACTGGATTTCACTTACACACCATTATTTTGGAAGTGTGTTAGGTTATTTGCCTGTCCATGCTAACAATGACAATAAATCACTATCCACACTTCACTGAGAGAACGAAGCATTATTTACAGATTATAGTGTGGATAAGGCAGAAATACTGTTCCCATCACTACAGTAGAGGATCTGTCAGCACTTCCATTACCATACTTTAATTCCAGTGGTTTGCAAGCCTATTTTGATTACCATTACCAAATAGACTGCTATTTTTCAGCTTTACTAATGTTAAGTGAATAAATCATGGAAGTTAAAATTGCTTTTGTTCTCCCATAACTAAAATTGGCTTGAAGTTCAAACAATGAACTTTGCAAAGCAAATCAATTTGTCCAAAAGAAAGAGATAAAGTCAAAGGACTGGCCACTTCACATACTTAGAATTCAATCTCACTGTCACGCATCTAGATCTGTATTGACATGATGATATACCAGGAAAAAAATTACTCCTGTGGAGCTCTTCCAATTGCTCTGATATCTAGTATAACTTTTTAAAAAACTGCTTAAATACACATTTACATTGTGTCTGGGTGGTCTTTGGGTTAAAAAATATGCTTTCAATAACTTTCCCTCAAATATATATTTTTTATTTTTAATAAAAAAGAGGAAATTAAACACAGAAAAACCTATGTTATTTTAGCATTGAGGTTTCAACAATAATGAAATTCAAATTTAAGCTTGACACATCATCTTAACTCATTCAACAATGTATTTCTAAAAAATGCCAATAATGGGACGCGTTAAAATGAATAAATCAGCCCTAAATGAAAATTTCTAAGTTATGTTTCATTCCTGAGAAATATGTGCACATGAAGGATTTTCCCCTTATGATTTTGTGAAAAAGAAAAGCCAATCAAACAAACAAAAAACCCCACAACAAACAACAACAACAAAAATGTGCAAGCTTCGTTTTCATGGAAAGGGTTATGTGAGATCAGGGACTCCAAGGTCAGCAAGTAACACAAGCCATCTCAGTTGCCTTCTCCAGGAATGGGACTGACTAGACCATGATACCACTGAAAGCACAAGGAACTCAGCCTGAACTTTGCTGACGATTCCTTGGAGCTCCTGAGCACTAATTTTTTCAACATCACTGAAGTAAATGCTCTCTCTCTCTGAGAAGGCCTTACCTTCCATGATGGGAAATGGGTTAAGGCAACTACTTATGCTGTTCTTGTCATGTCTCTGTCTTTCCAGATGCAATGCCCGTGGTGCCTCATGGCATGTACTTTTAACAGGCGGTATCTAACTGTTTGCATTTGACTGTGTGTTAAGGTCTTTTAAAAGCCATCTCACATTCATTTAAAAGGCTGTAGTGGAAGAGTGAGAAGGAAAAGTCAGGCTGCTTGCCTTGGTTTAGTCGCTGCACTGAATAAATAAAACCTGGAGAGAGAAGAGAGAGGAGAGAGAAGAGAGGGCATTTTCCTGCAGTCTGCAAAGGCAGGCAGTGTGTGAGGAAAGGACTTTTGAAAAGTACAGCTTTGCAGCAGAAGCATAAATTTGTGACTGGAAGAGGAGGGAACAAACATGTACAGCCCTGGCTCAGGCTGATGAAAAGAGACTGCAGATTCAGAAGCTCTCTGAAGAACATGTAGAAAGGAGGGAAAACACTCAGATGTAGAATTTAGGTGTGTATCTCCCTCTACACTCACACTTACTGATCTTGTAATGTTATTCTGTTTTATCCAGCAGAGTTGTTTTCTCTTTCTACCTGTATAAATTGAATTGAAATTCAAGTAAAACCCAGATTTTGAAATTCATAGATTTATAGTGGTTTGGGGGTGTTTACAATTAAGAAATGTAAAAAAAAAAAAAAGCCAAAAAAACCAACAACAACAAAAAACCACTACTTCTGGCTAACTCAGAATGCTTTCATGGTTGTACTGCTCTATTTCCCTTCCTTCCTGGTCATAAAATGTATTTCCACTGGTCACCTTTTATTTGGAAATCCAGTTGAAGACCATAACATAGAAGGTCTAATTCTTCTTTATGGGATTTAGAGTCTGCAGCTAGATGTTGAGCCTCAGAGTTATCTGATCTCTGTTAGCTCCAAAGATTGCAGCCATCCTTTGTTTTCATTTTCCAACATTGGATGAAAGAGAAGCTGATGCTGTCACATAGATTCTATTCAAAATCTTGGCTTCCATGATATATCTTAAATACTTAAATTTGCTCTCCAAGTATTAATGCCTCTGCAATGAGGCAAATGCCATATATTAATTTACAAAAAATCAGGGTTAATCCAATGAATCACAAGGATGGCAATCTTATGCCACCTCATATTAACCATTGATTAGCAGCAAATGTAGAAATTTGTTTTACAAAAATTGAAGTTAAATGGCAGTTTAGTAAATTAAGATTTAGAAAACCAAAATACTCGGTTTAATCTCCACTTCACATGGTGGCAAAAATATATAACAGAAATAAGCAGACAGACATGCAGCAGTACTGTTTTCTCTAAAAAACTTACTTCCTGTTACTAAAGGAGATGTGAAAACAGATTTCTTTGTAAAATAGGAATTTTAAATTAATTAGATGCAAAAATCACAACCACATACAAGTTCTCTTTTCTGAAAATATGCGTAACTGCTAGCAAAGCTGAACCATGACAAGTTAATCCCAAGAATAACAGAAACAGAAGGACAGACCATGTGTGGACAGAAATCCCCTTTTGTCTCAGTTCTGACAATTACTCCCAAGTCAGTAATCATTTTGGGAGGAAACTGTTGCTTCATGCAAACACTATGATCTAGAGGTCATGCTTTCTTGCCTAAGACACATTTCTGTGGTAAATCCCGCAGTTCTCACAGTGCTACAGGTCTTGTCCCACAGCTCTGCCTGTGAAGGATGAGAGGTTGTAAACCAGGGCTTTAAAGCACGGTGCATCCCCTTGGGAGGATGCTCAGCCTGTGCAAATGCAGCCACTCCCACAGGTGAGACCCTTCATTCTCTGTATCTCACCTGCGACTTATTTCATGGCTCTTTTCCTGCACCCCGTGCTCCCAAGAGCGAACACCAGGGTGGCCATCCTGAATCCCCAGCGATGAGGTTGCAGACAAGGTAACAGAGCTCAGAGTCACCTCGAAGGGTGCAGTGCTCTGTGGAAGGAAGGAAGGAAGGAAGGAAGGAAGGAAGGAAGGAAGGAAGGAAGGAGAGATGCAAAGACAGGCACAACCCTAATGGTAGAAAGGGTTTTGTA
>VWYO01024970.1:30046-64548 GCA_013400275.1 Rhadina sibilatrix
TGCCGCTCCCCGCCCGCGCCTGGCCGCGGCGGTGGATGGATGCGCCATGGCCACGCTGGTGTGCCGGGTGCAGCTGCTGGATGACACGGACCCCTTCAACAGCACCAACTTCCCCGAGCCCACCCGGCCGCCGCTGTACACCTTCCGGGAGGACATCCCGCTCGCCACCCAGCTGGCCGGGGTGCACCGCCTCCTCCGCGCCCCGCAGAAGGTACCGGGGGAGGGCAGGGGGATGTGAGTGGGGGGCACCGGGCGGACGGCAGCGGCCTCTCCGCAAGAGCCCATAGCGGGGAACAGAGGCCGGCGGGCGGCCCCCGGCCCCTGCGAGGCGGCAGCCCGGGCTCCGCGCCCGGCAGCGGGGCTGCCCCGCCGGCTCCCGTGCCTCCGCCGGCGCTCTCCCTTGCCCCGGCAGTATCGGCATCTCCCTAAGTCCTGGGGAGAGGCCCTGGAGGACGGCGGAGGGGTTCCCTCTGCTGCTCTCCTGCGTTCCCAAACGCCCTCAAGGGCAGCTACCGCCTCTGCTTTAGCTGTAGCTGCCTCACGCTTTTCCCAGGAGAAGAAAAACCTCATCAAACCAAAGCCCAAGTTGGGTATCAAGTGCTCGGTGCCTGTCCTTCGCTAGCGTTGTCTGGGTATCTGGGATACTGCGGGGTAAGGTGGTGTGTCGGGCCAGGCGGGCTGTGCCGAGCGCGGTCGCGCCGGCAGGACCCGGGCTTAGCCGTGGTGAGGTTTAATGAGCCAGGCAGTTCCAGCCGGGGCTTTGGTAAAAATAGCAGCGTCTGCTGCCCTTGAAACAATCGCTGCTGCTAGTCCCTCTTGCGAAGAACTGCAGCATGGCCCTTGTCAAGTCTTACCTATCTCTGCTTGCATGCTTCTTCTAAGACACGTGCACGTCATGCATCTGTAGCTCTGCCCTTGAAATCGGGCACCCGAGCATTATCCTTGAATTTTTAGTTTTCAAAGCAATGCCATTGATTGACATAATAATAATGTCTTATCATTATTATCTTGTATCTGCACATTAGTTCTGCAGAGTGCACTGAAGAAGAAAGGAAAAAATGCCCACTTTTTCTTTTTTTCCCTACAAAGTAAAAGTTGTAAAACTTTTATTTGCTCTGTGATGAAGTGGGAGGAAAATACTCTCTTAACATCACTTGTATTATTCTCATGGGAGCCTGCGGAAAGATGACAAAGGGCTGTGTGTCCCCTTAGATTTAGGGATATCCAAACCCCCATAAAAGTATTTCAGAGAAAAGCTCATGGAGCAGACAGAAGTTTTGCATTTGTAGAACGGTTTCCTCGCATAATAGTTGCCAAGGATACAGCATCCAGTGAACAGAGCTCTGCCTAAAGCACAAAAACTTTGGAAGCTCTTGGTGTGCTGGGTCAATTCTGTTTTCATGTGCTCAGTCGTCCCCAATTCAGAGAGTGGTCCCATTGTTTTCATGGGAGGCTTTTTTTTTCCTTTGGAGTTAGAGCTAATTAAAAGAAAGGCAGAATGGATTCTGACACCTAATGAAGTAAATAAAGAAATAGTTTAAAATCTGGATTTAGAGTTAATTCAGCCTCATTTTCAAGGGTATTTCACTGTGTTATGTTTTGCTTTTGTTTGAATACTTTCCTGGCAATTTTTTATAACTTTTTATACTAACACCACCACCACCACCTTGGTTTAGTGTCTTAGGAGCCAGCCAAAATCCATGGCCACTTATATATGCTTAACTCCTGCCCAGTCTTTCTGTGTGCAGCATTTCTCAAGTTTAATTAATGTTTGGAAAGTGGATTTGCAGACTTTGGGTGAGAGCTGGCCTAGAGGTGCTGTAAACCCAGCTATTGACAGATAGCTGCTCTGCTGGAGTCTAGTCACTGGCCCAGTGACTTGTTAATCTGAGGTTCTGGCTCTTCCAAATACTTTCTTTCTGTTGTGAGGGTGTAGGCAGGCCCATTGAAATCTGCTTACATGGTTACCTTTCAGTTACCTTTGTGTTTGCAGAGCTGCTGCCTGTTTCTAGAGTGCCTTAATTATGTCTCTTGGCTATCTCTTGGCTTTTAAAAGGAAAAAAAAATGTTGGTTGATTAGACTTGTTTACCTTTATTCGTTATAATGAAAGCAGAGTTTTGTGTTTGCACTTGCAGTTAGGGCAGCATTTCTGTGTATGGCATTACAACTTCACGCCTGTAATTCTGTAGAAAAAAGTGATTTGTGTTGCTTTCTTCTGTTTTCTTTATGGGAGGTGGGCATGTTCTTTCTCCAGCTTTTCCTCAAGACTGTATTCACTGGTCAACAGAAGATCACCACACTATTTGACTAAGAAGAATTTTGCTTCATTTCACCCAGAGATAAGGGCAGATTCTGATCCCAGTGGAATGCAGCTGTCAAAGCAGAGCATGGGTAGAAATTCAGGTGTCGGTTCACATTGACACATCTGAGGTTTGATTGATTCATTACTTTTGAAAACTAATGAGCTAATGGATTGATGGTCTCTTTAGTATCATCACAGTGACTAGAGCAAAATATCTTGAAACAGACCTAGGAGTTTCTAGCTCAAATGGTGTCCCAGCCCACGGCAGGAGAGTTGGAATTTTAAGTTTTCTTTCAACCCAAGCCTTTCTATGATGATGATGATGAAATGCATAGGAACACCAATGTCTAAATAATTTCTGAAGATTTATTAACTGGTGGACTTTTTGCCAGCAGGTTTGAATGATCAGTGCTAGGCTTTTTTCCAGCGAGTTTTAAGTTGCCATCTCCTGACTTAGGTGAACATTCACTTACTCTCTGAACATAGCTGCCAACTTGTTGCCTTGACACTACTGGATGATTTGCACATCTTGTAGATGATGTACTGCTGTAGGATGTACTTGATAGGATGAAGATCGTAGCAGGAATCCAACTCACTTCAGTGGGGTCAGATTTCGCCATTGCTGTCTTGAAATGAGTAATGAAGACAGTATAGTGACGATAGTATTTTTGTAATTAGTAGAACAATGTGTATATTGCAATTCATTGGAAGTTGAACACTATAAACAATTATTAAGAAAACCATTTAAAAAGTAAATGAAAAATGCTGTGACATTCGGACTGTCATTGTACGTCATTAGTAGCTTTTTTGTAACCAACAGATGTTCTAGCTTGACTCCAAAGGTCAGGATTTCTTCACTCTAGTTCTTTGAAAGTACAACTTAATTTCACATGTTGGTTTTACTGCTTCTTTTCTTTAAATTTAAAATTTTACTTGAGTTTGGATGCAAGTGTAGATCTGCCCACTGTCTTCTGAGCAGCAATGTTTTTAGATCCTTATATGGGTTCACTGGGAAGTTAAGAAATGGAGTTCTAAGAATAATGTCTGGGTTGGTTTTTACTACCCTGAATAATGTGGAGCACCTAAGCTGGTTGATAGGGAAAACTGATTAGAAGAGTCTCTGCAATCTTTCACTTGAAACTGGGTGCCTAATTGTATCATCCTCTTTCTTTTTTTCCCCTGCTTCTCTCTGTGCACATACTTTTCTCTACATCTGTATCTCTGGATACAGCAGCTTGCTGTTCATTGGGTTGTGCTCAGTTCTGTCTGGCATGCACACTGAGCTTCATGGGGCAGGGCACTGCCATCAGGAATGCTTGTTTCAGCTGTTCCCCGTGGTTATGAGTGATTTGGTCCTAGATGATAACACACCGTCCTAGTTGATGATGCAATGAAGTACCACAAATTCTGTTACAATATTTTTAGCCACATCTACAAATTCTTGCTGTGTAACTATGCCACGTTGCAGAGTTTTTGTGGTTTGCCTATATTGATTTGGCTCTCTAAGATGCCATTTTGAATTTGGCTTTTATTGTTTATGAGGATTTTAGGTCACTCTTACTGTCTGTTGTATGAAGTAGAACTGGATCTAGTTTGGACTCTGACTAGTTTTGCCCATTTCTGTGAACCTTGGGAAAATTCAGAACTGGGTCTAAATTTGTGGCTCAGGCCCTGTGCCAATAATGCTCTTTGAATCTAATTCGGTACATTGGGTTTGTTGGTTTTGAATTGCTTTGAGTTACTTGATACTTACAACTTGCTGACATAGGGTCGCTCAGGAGAGTAGCTATATATATATGGCCAATGTCAAATGGTGTGCTTTTTTTAGAGATCTTCTTCATTATAACTTATTCACATAATTACAGCATGCTGAGTATGTTGCCATAGTCTGTTTTTATGTCCCACAGAAGTGTTCATTGTTGGGTCAGCTTTGTAAGAAATACATCTTTACAATAATACAGGGCATCAATGCTGCCTAATTTATCAAGAAAACTTAATTGAAATATTTGTGTAACATGGAAGTATTTGTGTAGCAATAGAAAACAACAACAAAAAAAATCTTTCCATGCATATAGTGTACTGATGGTGGTGGTTACACGAGAGTTATAGTGCAATAAGGATAATTGTTTTGACCTCTTGTTCCCTCTGAGAAAACTGGAGACAACTTACGTGTTTAAATCCCTTCCAAGAATAGGTATTAGCAACAGTGTCATTCAGAAAACAGTGGTATAAGCAAATAAATCCAATGAGCACTAGAGGGATTCAGGAGTTTCATTCATAAAGAAACCATCCACATTTCTGTCTTCAGCTGCTGTGATTTAGCCCTACATTAAAGCCAGGGCTCACTCTGAGGCATGGTGTAATGTAAACTGATAGCAGGAGTAGTTCCCCTGGTTGTGGACTGGCATGGAGCTCAGCTCTGGCATTGGACTCTGTGCCAGGCTATATCCTAGAAGCAGCCTCAGGTTTTCTGAGAGCAGGAAACCTATCAGCTGGCTTCTCTTCCCTGGATTTCCTTGGCATTAAGGAAATGTATGTGTTGGTCCATAGAGGCTAGGCAGAAAAAAAAATAAAGTGTGGTATGAATCCTGATCCTGATGGAGGTACTGGTAAATAGAGCAGCTGTTCTCTGAAGAGAGCATTTTTGGGTTAGTCATTATGTCATTAATGGGAGCTGAAGAATAGAAGATGGAAACTGGAATATTGTCATTTTCCCTAGGGAAAATAAACCCACACGTAAGGGAAATGGGCTGATATCTTCTGTAAGTGTCACTGGTGAGGACTGGGAAATATTTTAGGTGAGAGGGCTGTCAAGACGCATAAGTCTTTCATATTCTCCCTGAGGCAGGTGGATATCACCCTTTTTTCATCCTTCGGGAGAAGAGAGGATTTAACACAAAGATGGTTTCCAAAGTATTCTGACTTTAGTCAAGTATTTCTGGAGCTGACAAATTCCTGCGCTTCAGGAGATTGACCCTGTAGCAGTCTCCTGTGCTTGAATTTTATAGGAATTATTTACGAGGGCAGAGCAGGTGTAGGATACTGCTCTGTCTCCTGACTTGACAGCACAAGCTGCATCAGAGTCCTGTGTGAAGCACACTTTTCTGGGGGAGTGTAAACACCCGCCTTAAAGCACAACTGTGAAAAGCTTCTCAGTCTCCAACACCTTACTGTCTTCTGCGGTGTGGGCCTTCAAAGGAGAAGAAATGCCTGTAGAACAGATACAAAGTAATTGTCAAATGCCTGGCTTTACCTCTGGCACTTTAAGGTAAGATGACTTTGAAGTTCTTGCAAGGTTTTTCTGACATATTATGGTTTGGACAAGTTGTAGTTCAGTTCAGTTGTTTTATCTCGGCTAAAAAGCTATATTGTAAAAGCAGGGACACAGATCTATCCCAGAAATTCAATTCCTGACTTGGAAACCTCTCTTGGAAGTCACTGAGTTTGGCTGATCATAGCTCAAGAGCCTTTGTAGAGCTCCATGTCAAGAATGATAGGAGCGAGTGTACTTGGTAGTTTTCAGGATTCCACTAAATTTTTAAATCACAGATTTTTCAGATGCAGTCTCTGAAAAATTGCATCACCTCTTGTTTCCTGGAGATTCTTAGTCAAAGAAATTAATAGGAAGAAGAAGTCTGACCTTGATGTTACCCTACCACAAATCTCACACTTGCAGTTCCAAATTTTGATACTTTTTCTCAAAAACAGTTTGTTGATACCTCATTTAATCCAAATTCTTCTTGTTTGAAGATTAGTAGTGGATTAACTGAGCAAGAAACTTAAGATGACTGCAGTTCATATCTGTGTTGTAAAGGGATAGCCAGAGATATGGGACCTAGCATGTTGCAATCTCCTCTTCTTCCTGTGTTGTTCTAAATAAGAACTAAAGTTCTCACAATGTTTTAGAAGAGTTTGGTTTTTTCTCTTCCTAGTGCATCCACAGCCGTCCTACCTTGCCATTAATTAGGGTCTAAATGAGAATCCCTTTTCTTTCTGTCTGATCTCACTCACTGGGTTGTGACAATGAGCATTACAACCTTTGTGGAAATGTATGCGAGGCAGCCGGGCTGTAACTCACCCATCCATCACATTATCACTGATGACAACCCTACTTGGTTTTACAGTCCATTTCTCTGGCTGGAATTCAGTCAGGACAGGTTGGTACCTCTACTCTTTCAAAAGGTGTTTTGTGTTTTTGAGTGACCTGAAGTGGGCTGGGCTGGGGCTATACAGCTCCTTTGGTAAATGCTGCTTCAGTAGGCCATACCCATGTGCTAAGATTTCTTCATTACCAGCTCAGAGGAAAGACTGCCAGCTACTTACACCTCTGTCATCACTTTCCACACAACCTGGATTGCGTTATATTAATATTAACTTTATATTGTATTGCAGTTATTAATAAGACAGCAAGGAATGTTGTTACATATTTTTAGCACTGGAACAAGTTGGGACAATAGTAGCAGTGAGCTCTCTAGTAGGCCCAGCTACCTAGAAACATCTGCAACTATCTGGCATATGAAACTACTGAAGACTTGGAAGTTCACTGGCCACGTCATCAGCTTAACACATATATACCACAAAAATGCATTGCAGTTTCCAATTCCAAACAGTTATAAAGAAGTAATTCTGTAATTCCCAGCATTTTAAGAATTCTTTAAAAAAAAAGGCTTAGACCTCTTTCTTTATGTTCAGTATGACTACTTGACTTTAGTAGTCATACTTCTCAACTGATTCTCTATTTTGTGAGGAGGATATTTATTTATTTTATTCAAAAAATCCTGGAAAATTGGTAATTTTGGTCCTGCATGCCTAATTGCTATGGTTAAATATGGGCAATGCATTATTATTAATCTTTTGGTCATATTGGTCATCATTTTACATAGCAGTGATCATTAGGCTGAACAGAAAGAATGGAGTGGCTGGAAAAGTAGCTTTGTCTTCTTTTAGCTGTAGTTCTAGAGGAGTTTTTATGACAAAGTATATATACTTGGAAAAATGAAACAGTGTTGTCTTGTGTTTACTAACAAACTCTCGTGTTTACTAAAAATTAAACTCTTAGTACCAGGATAAGAAGAAGCTGCATAAATAAATAAATTGTAATACAAAAGTAGCCACAAAAGTAGTGAGCTGTATCTTGTGCAGTTGTATGCTTTAACTGAAGTCATATAGATAAGGCAATACACTTTTCCTCTTGTACACAGCATGCATGATTATATTGGAATAAAATACACTTACAGATAGCTTATATTTTGATTTTTAGGAAAGAAAGTAAGTTTATTTTCATCTTGGGTTCTGTGTTGTCTTCTCTTCTAGAAGCTACAGGCTATACTAGTTAAAAAGATAATTTTAAGTAACTTTGATATTGGTTAAAAAATAAAAATTAGGAACATTTCAGTGCTGCTCCTTGAAGCTAGTTGCTTCAGATTTCTAATGAATCCTTCAACCTTTGTAAGTGAAACTGAGAAAATAAGGATTTTCTTTAGAATTGTTTAGGGTTTTTTGTTTGGTTGATTTTGGATGGCTTTGTTATCGACAAGGAGAACATGAAGTCTCTGGACTCTGGTGGGGTTTTTCTGCATGTTCATTGTGAACCACCTGACATGATTTGGAGGCTGGAAGACACTTGTAGCTCTCATAGCTGTGCCAGTCAGGTTGCTTATCTGAATGTCATATGTCAGGTAGAGCTAGTTGAAAAAGCACATTGTGTCTGCTTTCTTACTTTATTACTGCAAGGCTTCCAAGGAAAGAATGTAGTAGTGGAGTGTGCAATCAAGAAACCAAAAGGAATCTCATCTGTGCTAGTGAAATGCCAAGTGGGGACTTGTGCCTGTTTTTTCTCAGTGTGGAATAAAGAGTTTTCTCTGAGTTTTCTCTGAGTGCCAGTGATGAACCCATTCTAGCTATGGGGTAGACATTAACAGACTTCTAGTACTTGGAAAGACTTGGCATTTTATGGGTAGTGAAAAAATTGAAAAAAGTCACATATCTACGCTCTGTTTATTACCATACTGCAGCAGCTGGCCCTGGAGCATGACCTTTCACTCCACACACAAAGGGTTGTTATTTTCCCCTTCAGCTCTAGCATTGTGAGGGACTTGGCTTGTGAAAATCTTGAGTCCTCTGCCCTCTTTATAGGAGATATTGGTGTCTCTGTTATGGAAGACCCTTCCAGATTTGCCAGGCAGAGAATTAGGAATACCTGTTTCAGATAGCTGAAATTTTAAGATTTTTCTGTGCTGCCCTGCCTCACAGGCAGAAAGGACCTTGTTGTCTGACTGTTGTCTATAAAAAGTAAGTGAATTTGCAGGATTTTCTTTGTGGTTTGGGTTTACTTACTTTTGTGAAAAGGGTGCAAGGACTGGGAAGCTTCATAGTGGTGAGTGCCAAGGAGATGCAGATACAGATACATCTTGTTATGAAACTGCTGGTCCCAAGGCTTTCTGAGTTTCAGAAGTCCCCCTCATGAGGCACATTTCATCACAGTCCCTCCTTTAGGTATCTTTAAAGGAAATTGTAATGTGATTTGAAAATAAGTGTTTTTTTAAAAAACGGTGTTACTGAGGAAGAAAAGATGCTGCTAAATTACACTCTTTGTGGTTATCAGTCTCTACATGCATTATTTTAGTGTTTTAATAATTCTTTTTCAAGTAGTCTACCATGCTACTGGTTGATCTGAGCTCTAGTTAAAAATGCAAGTGACCTGTAACCCCAGTGACTACGAGTAAGGCAGGCAGGCTTCATTCACAAGTGGAAAAGCAGTGTATTTTATTTCAGACAGACATGACTGATTTTTCCTGTTTGAGTATTCTAAATGATTAATGCATTGCAATGATCATTGCTGGTCACAGCAGAAGGACTGTCATCTTACTGTGATTTTTTTTTTTTGTTCTGGTTTGATTGTAATACATTGGGTGTTTTTGTCTGTGACTACACAAGGCAGAAAGAAATGCAGCTCTTCTGCATTTAGTATCCACAGTTGTGTTTGCCTGTGACTCGAGCATTCCTGTGTCTTATATACAGCCTTCATTTTATACTGTAGTGTTGCTCATTATTTTACTTGGTTATGTCCCCTTTATTTTTGCATAGAAGTGAGCTTAAATAACTGCAAGTAATGCTCTTAGATTAGTTGTACTTGCCTTGTAGACAGTGATGTGTTCTTGTTTAGATGCAGATTTCAATTGTTGCTTTTTTAAGCTTAATTAAGACGTCTGCAGTATTGTTTCAGCTACTGTGTGGTGGGGTTACTGGATGTTATTCTGCCTCATGTGGGCATTACTGTAGTTATGCTTCTTCTAGACTGAGCTTTGTCTGGGAAGAAAAATGAATCATTTTTCTGACAAAGCTGAGAGTTGTGGGGGGAAAGTGGTGGAAGAAAATCCTCATCTTTTAGAAGTAAAAGAAATATAGTTTCTGAGACTTAAGATAGGTGTCTCAGTTCAGATGCTGCTGAATTACACTTTTTGGTTTTCTGTCTTAGTATTTTTTGCTTAGTTTTGAAATGTGCATGAAAACTCCACCAGTTATCAATGTGAATTTATGTTAAGCCTTGAGTGTGCCCATATCTTTGAGTTTCTGAGTTTTTTTGGTGCCTTCATTTCATCTTGCTAAAGAGAAGTCATCAGCACTCAAAAATATCAGCCCTTTGGAGAAATGACCACCTGTAGTCAGTTTGAACTCTGGGAGCTTGTTATATGGAGAGAGTTATCTCAAGATACAGATTTATTTCTTTGCTAATTAGATGTACCCATAATTTATATATGTGTTTAGCTTGGAAGTCCTCAGAATATTTATGTGTTCCTTTTAGTCTTTTTCTCTCTGTCATCAAGGGGTTTGAAGAAAGTGTTTCCTAATGGTTATTTGTATAAAGATGAAGAGGAAGAGGATACTATTTAGGCTACTTTTTGGGGCTGTATTAAAAAAATATGAATGGTCCTGGGAAACTGGTAATGGAATGCAGCCATAAGCTTCCTCACATCGCTGATTAGTATTCAGCCATAGTTTTAGTGTATGAAAGTCTTTACTGTTTGATGAATCATTTAAGATGTCCTAGAGAATAAGTGATTGCATTGTGGTGTCTGTCACCTGTTTTTGTTTTGATAGTCTCAAAGTCCTGTATGTCCTAAGTCTGATCCTGTCTGTTACACAGCAAGGTTATTTTCTTTAATTTCTTTTTTTTTTAAAGTCTGTATAGTTGGATGGGAAAAGCCCAAAAATATTACTCCTGGAGATTAAAAAGTGTAACATTTTTAATTAAGAGTTAGCACTTAAATATTTGCGTAAAAAGCTATTGCTTTGAAAAATTTTTTTTTTTTTGGTGTTATGAAGGACAGATATTTAAAAGCATCCTTGCAAATGTTGTAACTACCTCAGCACAAGAGTTAAGGAGAGCCAGAATGAGGGCTGCTCAGAGTTGGCAAAGCTAAAGGCATCTGAACACCTGCCAATAAGGTAGAAGGATATTGATTTTCAAGGTTGCCAAATGTTGTCTGTCTTTCATAAGCGGTAAATCATATTGAAAGAAATTGGGATAAAACTGTTGTTGGTTTTAATGTGTTCTTTTGTGGTCTATTAACAAAGATGGGTGAGATGGGCATTTGTGCTCTGCCAGTAAAGAACATTGGCTACCATGGAGCAGCTGCATGTCTGGTGCTGCTCCTCCCAACATTGACTCAAGTTTGCTACCATGTTCTCTCAACATGTTTCAACATGTAATTGCATTGGCCTATATACAGCAATGTGGCTGTCTTGGACTTTAATCCTTGCCATTGTAAGAGTGCTGATTGAATTTCAGGCTAAAAATAGGCTAAACTCAGACATGCTGTGTGCTATCAGTTGCACTCTGCTTTGGCAGTCTGTTGGTAACATGACATAATTTAAACTTGACAAAGGCCATAGGCACAGAATGCTGTCCCATGATTTCTAGCATTTAATGCTTGAAGAAGGTATTTTCTTAACTTGATGAATTTGGCTCACATGGTTACAGCTCAAATAAATGACCTACTACAGTATTCTTCGATAGTTCTGGTAGGTTGTTGAAAGAATGTCCTTGCCTTAAACCCATTCTTTAGATTGATGTTGCTTCTGTGGGAAAGCCACTGGTAATAGACCATAGCATTTGGAAATCATTACAGCTAGGTGTGGTTTGAGTGACAAAAGGGAGATTAGAAATATTTTTAAGTGCAGTGTAAGTTGAGCTATATTTACTTCCTTTATGTTATTACAGTTTGTCACTGATATTCCAACAAATTTTTCAGGAAGATATATGCAGCTGAGAAGAAGGAAATAGCTTACTATCTTGTGAGTAATCATCAGCTAATGTTATTTTACGAAGTTTCAAGGGAGATTGATTAAAATTACTCTTTCATGTTTTTCACCAAATTAGATTTGAAATAAAAACAGTAATTTACATGTCTGAGATGATTAAGCGTCAATTCATAAAATATGGTTTGAAGAAATACTGAAAAGGAAAAAAACCCAACCTTTTCCTCGATGAATTCCACTGAAGAAGCTATCATGGGATGAAGGCTGACAGGTATTCAGTTTTTGTTTTTAGTTGTTAAAATCAGGGAAGGGAAAGTAAGCTACAAATAATTACAGTAAAAGGATTACTTTCTTGGACATTTGTGTATATATGTAGATGCAATCAAAGTAATATTAATCCTACCTTTGTTTTCTCATGTTGATTATTTGTCCATTTCTTCAAAATAAGTCAAGGCTGAAGTGTGTTCTGTAGGTGAGTCATAAGAGGTTATTATTGAAGCCATGCCCCTGTGGTACTTTTCAAATAGCTGGATATTTGACAGTTTAAATAAAGTGACTGATTTCATGCTGTATTTCCATGTGGCTACTAATAAGTTATATGGTTCAAGTTATTTCTGAAGGCAGATTTTTGAGACCAACCAAAGACTGATGGAGTAGTATGAAGGTACACGATAAGAATGGAAAGAAAATCTATAAAGCTTTCCTGGCCTGGAATCAAGAATACAATCATGAGCAGGTTGCTGGCCAAATTCAGTATCTCTTGTAGACTGCACTTTGCCACTTGTAACTTGAATAGGTGTTATGTCAAGATACTTTGCAGGAGAATCTGTTCTAGCAAACCAACCCCCTTGTTTATTTTTGGATATCCCTGTTAAATATGGATGGGATTTGTTGTGAGAAGTTCTAATTAGCTGTTTGGGCAAATCTGAGTGATTTGGCTTGAATGTTCTTACCATAGCCTGTAACAGCATAGTTTTGTGAACTTGTGCCTGTCCTTCCAGGGAATGTTTGCTGTTGCAGTGGAACCTGTTTTGGCTTGACTGTAAAGCTGTCACCGCTGGACAGTGACCTGAGTGGTGCTCATGTTAGTGTCTGCCTTTATGAGCTACTAATGGAAACAGAAAACCCTATTTACTTAATCAGATGCTTTTGAAGCTAATTACTGTGTTTAGTTTGTTTGTCTTCTGGAGAAGGGAGTTGAGTGCAAATCTCCAACCACAGAATGTTTATATCACATGGAGGTGTTTGGGCAATTACAAAGGCCTGTGTAGCAAAGCAGGCTACCTGGTTTGTGCCCTATCTCACTCTTTCTACCCATCCCCTTTCTGCTTTTCAGTATTGCTGCCTGTGCTACATCAGCATGAAGCAGATATGGGTGACTGTGAGTCAATCTCCTCAAGGAGACAGGTTTTGGTGATTGATGATAACTAGTTTATTACTCTTCATGGCTTACACCCTGGTGAAGGGCATTTGGTCAATGGGAAAACTGTCTTGAGTAACCAGAGCTTGTTCCTTTCTTGAACTACAGGTAAAACAGAGGAAGGAAAGTCTGTTCTTTTTAAAGAAAAGGGTTATTTAAAAGCCAGAAATAGCATTGTAATTGCTTGATTCTCAGGAGCAATTTCTGGAGGGCTGTCTATGAAAGGGGTGTAGCTGTAGCCTCCAGTGCTAACAAAAGGATAAGCAAGTAAGGAAATACATTTGAACTGTGCAGTACAATCTAATATTAAAAGCCTTGTTGTACTCCTGCCCATATTCCTAAGTTATATTTGGGAAATGCTTAACTGTTAGTTGCAGATGTGTTTGCAGTGGGTCACATAAAAATGATTTGTTAATTTTTTGAGGCCACTGAGTGAAGAGCTTTTGTTTGAAGTAGAGAAGAGTTGAAACTTTGAAGCACATCAGCATAGAAGGGCAGAACTGGTAGAGCTGCTATGCTAGACCAAAAGGAAGAACCAAATACATAGGAAGTCTACCTCACCCCTGGATACACATGTATGTTTGTGAAGAATGCAAAACAAATTTTCTTTCCTGTATCAAGTCTTGGAAAATAGCCATTTCATCTTCCCAGAGACACAAAAGATGTCGGAGCATGGACCATTGTCTCTCTGGGTGCAGGAGTGAGTGAGTTGGTAGAGGAGAGCAGTGCTTGGGATTCCAGGAGAAGCATTTCAGCTGAATGTCTCCCAATGGCAAAATTGGCATGACGCTTAAATAGCAAGATTGCTGCTGCAGATTATAGAGTTAATGTTTTGTTTATGCAGTTTTCCTTTGAATGTTGTATTACAACCTTAGCATACTCTCCTCAAGTACAAAACAAAGTACTAAGCTGATGATCCATCTTTTATTGGCACCTTGTTTTGTTCTGGTTCAGGAGAAAAAAGGTTTGTACATAATCTGTTGTTTTATGATTTGGAGGCAGGGGAATTATTTTGTTGTCTTTAAATTTTTCAAACATTTTAAAGTGAAATAAACTTAAGAAATATTTCTGTTGCCAGGGAAAAAGATATGAGGTCTACCCAAATTTCCCTTAACTAACTGTTACACTTCAGCCAGCCCCCGAGAAAACTTCACAACTCATTCCACTTATGAGTTGGTATCCAGAGGTATCTGGAGGAAAAACCACATTTACATCATGGTCTTATCAGTGTCGGAGCAGCAAGTGTCTAAAGTTGCTGTGAGGAAAACTGGCTTTTTACTGTATATTGGGTGAAACGTATTTAAGCCATGGTTTTAATATGCTAGTCCAATGTAGTAAAAATGCCCAGTTAGTGCAATAAAATTGTGCCTAGATGGACTATTTTGTCTCAAGTGAAAACCTCATGTGTTGGAAACTAGTTAGTTGAATGCTTGTTGGAAAAAGTTTTTGGGATGAAAAGTTTTACAGAATTTGTCAGGATAGTCATGTCAGTACCTGCTTAAGCAGTTGATTTTTGAACAAGGCTCTTGCCAACATTCAGTTTACTTTGCCAGAAAGGATCTATATCTGTTTCTCACCTCTAAGGAGAAGGCTGTCACTGTTAAATGTGGACCATTCCACATTTGTATTAAAAATAGAAATCCAACATACAAGGTAGTGGTGATGTTTGACAGTATGACCCATGCTGCAATCTTCAGTCACCCTAGTTGTGGCATGTTGAATCCTATCATTCACACAGAAAATGTGTTAATGAGACTTCCCTTTGGAATGTTCTTCTTTTAATGGGCTTAAGAGTCTTCCAACTGTCATGTTTTCTATAAGAATGTTATTGATATTTGACATCATATTAATGAGTAAGAGCTCTGTTTAAAAAGTAGTATATATTTTTGCTATTCAAGTCATTTTAACTGAAGAAAGTAAAGAAGGAATTTATAAATGTGAACCTAAATAAAAATATCATATTAAATTAAACTTTTGATTGGAGAGCAAGATTTTTTGAGCTACCTTAATTTTTGGGAGACACATAGAAAATGAATGATGGGAAGATAGTTGTTTGCAAAATACTTGCTGTTGAAGGAGCACACCATGTTGGCATATGTGGTGAAAGACTCTAGATATGTGAGGTGCTCTCTGCACAAATACATTTTAATTAATTTTAATCTTATTTAACAGATTGTAGCAGGACAGTTGTCAAAGGTGAGCATATTTTCTCCATGCTCCAGATGACACAATGCTGGCTAAAACTCTGACTCCAGATCTCACAATAAGTACTTTTGGTATTTTCCTGTGTGTCTTCATAGCACAGTGGTGAATGACTGGTACTTGAAAGCCATTTTTCTACTTGCTTAGCTGTTTCCACTGAGGTTTTCTAGATATGGCTCAGAGGAGACATTTTTCTTGCAAGTTTAAATCATCTTCAGTTGGATGTGGTGGAATAGTAGGCCATGAGTATGACCTTAATATGCAGCTCAGCTGGATTCTCAAATGTTATTTTTCCAAGAGCTCTTTATAGTGAAATAATGTCTTAAGCAGTAAGTTTCTGTGCAGTGTCCTTGTGTAAATTACAATAATTGTTTTACTATCCAAACCCAAGGCACTTTTTTCAAATATATTATAGATATTATTTGGCTACTGAATGAACATTTAGTGCCTGTATGCATGCTTTATTCTGCCTTTTCTTATGATTATGTACTTCTGTTGTCTGTTACTCTGTTGTTAGTGTTTTTTTGCGGGAAACTCCCTTTCAGGAGTCCCCACTTGTGAGGGGTGCTCTTTTTTCCTCCAAAAGTCCAGTACCAGGGTTAAAAAGACAAATTTTTTTGTCTCGCAGCTTCGATCTTCAGAGCTATTTATTCTATTTCTTCTCTCAAGTTCTGCGCACTACTGAAACCTGGCTTACCGCACCAGAAACACAGTGAAAAAAAAAACCCAAAACCCTGGACAGAAGACCCCAAGATTCTTAAAGGTTTCGAACCTAATTAACTCCTAAAACGTGCTGTGTTTACAATTTTGTGCTAATAATTGCTACCTGTTCTAAACACGCCACCTCTGTGTCAAACCCATTCTACCAATGTCTCTGTGCCACTGTCACAGCAGAAAATGGAGCAGAAGAAGAAGATGAGACACCACCCAAAATTCTCCATCTTGCTCTCATCTGTCTCCATACTAGAAACCCAAAACTATAAATTTTCACCCTGTGGTAAACTAAACCACTATTTCTTTCACACCTTCGTTGCTTTCAACTAATTTCTGAGTGTTGGAAGTTTTTCCCATGGACTGAGGTCAAAGGCAGTGCTTTCCTGGGGTCCCAGCTGGGGTCTCAGACCCTCCCAGGGCAGCACGAGGAGTTTTCCACGTGCCCTGGACTCCAACAGTTTTTCATCGTGCTGTCAAATTATTCAGTGTTCATAATATAAGAATAAGCAGTTTCTAGTTTGTACTTGTCTATTGAACCTGATAGTTCCTTTGCTGCTTCTTTTTGTTGGAAAAATAAATACCTTTTTTGGTATTGCAATTATTGCTTTGTCACAAGCCATCATTTAGGCTTATAACAGTCATCCAACAACTGCTATAGGCTTTACATGAAATCTGTTGCATTTTTTTATATTTTTTAGGTTTGCAAACAAATGAAATGCTACCAAAGAATACAGAAGTAAGTGAAGCTGGACATGTTTAAGGGTAACTCAGCAGAGTGCTTTGTCAACCAAAAACCCTCCCAGCAGAAAATCAGCCATAGCTAGTAATGAAAATGGATTCCTTTCTCTTCACATCCTGTTGAGATTTCAGCAACCACTATGTTTATTCAGCCCAAAGCAGGGTCAGCTTGTCATCATGACACCGTTGTTTAGCAATCAGGGCTGATCTTTCTGGAGTAGAAATTGCTAGATGACTTGATTACACTCTTTGAAAGGTGATCACAGTGTACCTAAAAGGCCTATGACCAGGGAAAAGAATCTCTTAAATGTTTTATGCAAAATGTACCACTGTTCTCAAGTTGACTTGTGTCACCTGAAGCTGAATCCAACCAAGGCTGTAGTGGGAGGGAAGCATGGGTACCTGGGTTAGCCTTTGGCATGTTATGCATTTATATACTGAGGTACTCTTATATGCGTTTCTGCCATGGGACCCTCTGTCCTGTGGAAGCCTTGTTGTTTTATAGAATCAGTTTTCTGGTTTGGTGTCTCACAAAACTGTGTGACTAAGAGCTATTGCTGTCACTGTGCTTGAATGGTTGCCTTTGCTTAGCAGGGAACCCTACTACCCCCACCGCTCACAGGGCCATTAAGGTATACAAGTATCTTTGCAATTTAGACCATCTCAGTACTGAAAAAGTACTGATGAAAAAGTTATTACATATGCCCAACAGATGAAATCTTTAATCCAGTGTTTGTCAAAGCTAATGAGGGGAGCCTAATGCTGGGATTGAACATAACCTTAAATTGCAAAGCTTCACTTGCAGGATTTCTGTCTATCATGTATTTGCAGTATTCTTGGCTTTCGTTTTCAATGATGGACTTTGAGCTGTGGTTCCCCTCCAGCATAATGACAAAGTTACCACTTACATAATAATTGCAAAGTATAGAAGAAATTGACTGCAGATCTATACCCTACGCTGTTTACAACCCCCCACCTCGATTTTTTAATAAGTGGTTTCTAAAGAAGGACTATTTATTTACTAGTAATCGATATTTTCATATGGTTCTGGAAGGGCAGTCAGGACAAATGAATTGTGTCTATTAACTTTTTCTATTGGTTCATAGGCCCTGCACTTACTCATCCAGTTACTCATCAGTGCAATTTCTTGTTATAAACAAACTGAAATTTCATATCATAAACACGATGTCTAATTGGAAAAGGAGAGAGAAAAAGAGAAATCTCATAGATCTCATTCTCTTACTAGAAGTGTTTTGTGCCCCAATTAATGTAAAATCAAGAGTTAAAAATTTTTGCTGCTGCAGCTAAAGATACAACTTTGTACATTTGGTCTTATAAAAATATAAATCAAAAAAAGATTAAATATGATCTTCTCTCTGTGTGTTTAGGAAGAACAGCTAATTGAGACAACAAAAGACTACCTTCAGAGCTCTAGCTCAAGCAAATCCTTGTAAACTGTGTTGCCAGAGCTTTCTGCTTTGCTCTGTCAGTTAAGGAGGTATTGAAGCTGATTCCATGGAGATTTATGGAAGAACTGCACTTATGATGCAGTGAATGAAAAGTTGATGTATAACCATGAGTATGATAGAGACCCCACTCCTGTTCCACTGAGGAGAACATCTTTTTGTTTGCTCTGGAAAAATCAGGGCCTTCATCTCTTCCTGCTTGATATTTCTCAATATATTTTTGTGGCTGGCTGAGAATCTGTGTGCAAAATCTGTCTTTTCCTACAGGTGGCCATGTAGAGTCCCAGTATGTTCTTCAGGAATTGTGCCTGTATATCTATGAGGAGTAGGAGGTGCTGCTGACAGAAAAATCCAACAAGAGTACATTAAATAAACCTGCAAACCTTATCTTGTATATTGCTTCCCAAGATGGCAGCTGACATAGTTCCTGTTTAAAAAAAAGCATGCAGTAATCATTTTTCTTCTGTCTCAGGAAAAAAAGCTGCAAGGAGAAGTAGGATTCTTTTCTCAGATGGTGAGCCTTTCCTCAGGTCTGGAATAGAAGTGGGAACTCTGAGGCCTGAATGTCAGAGCACTCTGTGATAGCTTAACTGGATCATGTTAACATGACAAACAATTTGAGAGGGAAGGTGGCTGATAACTGGGGTACAGAGACAATGTTAGCAAAGGTGGGAAGAAATGGCAGCAGTTGCTGCCTACAAGATATCCAAAAGTTACCTATCAATGAGAAAAAGCAGAGAGACATGAATTTTAGCTACTGAAATAACATGATCATCAAGGGTTCTGCATCTTACTACCTAAAAGATACGACTGCACATCATTAAAGCTACAAGACTGTCCAAGGTTTCCAGAAATGAAAATCAGCCCTCATTTCAACCTGCTTCATGTAATTATAAATAGAGATGATGTATTTTTTAATTAGATTCTTTCTGTCAAATTTTGCTTGCCATAGTATGCCAAACAAGGATACAGATATGCGAAACACTTCTAAGAGGCAAGGACTAGGAGGATTTAATTGCTTCTCACTCTTTTAAATAATCCCAAATCTATCTGGTGCAGTCTGCACCTATAGCCTATGGATACATTTATAATAATCTCATAAGCGACTTATTGGAAATAACATATTCATGCCTGTCATGAAGAAAAAATAAGTTTCAACTTTTAGATATCTGAGACATCTGGAAAGGCCACGAATTTCCTGGTGGAAAACCTTCTCAGTGAAACATCTGGGGCTTATTTCTCTGTCTAAAACCAAATAACCTGAAAACTGTTTGAAGCATGTATTTAAACATAATAACTAGCAGGATGTTTGCTCTACCAGTGAAGAGCAATAAAATGCCTCAGAAAAAAAGGACACAAAAAGCCCAACCTGAAATGTCTCTGCTGCAGAAATTAAAGTATAACTTTCAAAATAAAGGAAGAGTAAGAATGTCTTGTGTTCATAGTTGCTTTTTACACTGAGCTGACACTTAGTTAAAATGTTTTCTGATTTTTTTTTTTTTGGTTGAGGTTTTTTGGGTTTTTTTTGCTTTGATTTTTGCGTAGAGAAAAGCTGTATTTTTAATTTCTTACTTTGAACCTTCATCATGCATGACTAAAAGGTTCATTTATCTCCTGTTTTAGGATAATTGAGTCAGCTATTCCTTGCCTGACCAAGCTGAGCAACCATAGATATTGTTTTCTTTTTAATTGGACTTCACAATGGCTTTTGGATCATCAAAAACTTCCTGTTACTTAGGTTGTCAGCATTTTTCCAATCCTTGGATCTTTGTTTGTTGGCTTGTGTTTTGTTTGGGTTTTTTTCCATTGGATCACTGCCAGGATAGGCTTGAATGTTGCCTCTTGCTTTTTTTTTTTTAATTTATTTTTTTGCTCTGGAAGTGGAAGGTCATCCAGAGGCACTGCAGGCAGGAGAAGAGTGAGTATCTATGGCCACAGGAATGCTCCTGGGTGCCCAGGATTTCTGTGGCTGTGTACCAACCAACTACAATAGCAAAGCACCTATGGAGAATTTCAAAACTGTCTCTTCTTTCATGGACTGCCCTTTGAATGCATCCCCAATATTCAGTCCTTGTTTTGCCCCTTAAAAATAGAAGGACTAGTGTTTCAAGAAGGGACTGTGTGTGCACTGAAAAAGTAATGGATAAACTGTGTGGGTGGTCGAGTTCAGAGAGTGGTGGTGAATGGAGTTACGAACCAGTCGGCAGCCTGGAGTTCCCAGGATTCATTATTTGGGCCCATTCTGCTTAATATCTGTATTGATGATCTGGATGAGTGGTCATGTGTACCCTGAGTAAGTTCAAAGACAACACCAAGCTGGGCAGGACTGTTCATCTGGAGGAGGGTAGGAAGGCTCTGTAGAGAGATCTGGACTGGCTGAATTGAGGGGCCAAGGCCAACTGCATGAGGTTCAACAAGGCCAATGTCGGGTGCTGCTCTTGAGTCACAACAACCCCAGGCAGTACTGCAGGCTGGGGACAGAGTGGCTGGAAAACTATCCAGTGGAAAAGGACCTGTGTGTGCTGGTTGACAGCAGCTGAACGTGAGCCAGTGTGCGCCCAGGTGACCAAGAATGGCAATGGCACCTGGCTTCTATCAGTAACAGTGTGGCCGGCAGGACCAGGGCAGTGACTGTCCCCCTGTACTAGGCTCTGGTGAAGCCACAGTGACCTTCTGTATCTATTTCTGGGCCTGTCACTGCAAAAAAGACATTGAGGTGCTGGAATGTGTCCAGAGAAGGGCAATGCAGCTGGTGAAGGCTCTGGAGCACAAGTCTGATGAGGAGCAGGTGAGGGAGCTGTGGTTGTTTAGCCTGGAGAAAAGGAGGCTTAGGGGAGACCTCATCACTCTCTACAACTGCCTGAAAGGAGACTGTAGTAAGGGAATCAGTCTCTTCTCCCAGGTAACAGGACAAGAGGAAATAGCCACAAGTGGCATCAGGGAGCTTTAGACTGGATATTAGGAAAAAAATTATTTATGGAAAGGGTGGTCAGACACTGGAAGTGATTGCCCAGGGAAGTGATAGAGTCATGATTCCTAGAGGTATTTAAAAGATGTGTAAATGTGGCACTGAGGACATGGTTTAGGGGTTCACTTGGCAGTGCTACAGTTAATGGTTAGGCTTGATTATCTTAAAGGTCTTTTCCAACCTAAATGATTTTATGAGTCTATGAAAGCCAAACAAAAGGATTGGGTCTTCTTGCTTGTTGAAAGTACCAGTTTCTTATTTCACTTACAAGCTCTTGGAGAAGATGACATCATCCCTGCAGAGGTGATAAAGTTACACCGGTGTATACATTGTGAGTGTAGAATGGCACCAAAGGCTTTGATGTTTTGCAAACTGCAGTTGTTTATATGTTAATTTTTAAAGTTATATAGGGGTTATACCTCTTTCCTTTTACTGTGTAGTCTAACAGGGCAGCTTAACCAAGCCATGCATCTCTTCCCACTGTGAAAATTGCTTTCAAATTAATTGGCAAACAAAAGCACCATGAATAAAACAGAGCTTTGTGCTTCGTATTTCAGAGTTTTTGATTGTAGCTAGCTCCCACTCGAGAGTGAGCTATGTGAGACATTTGCCTGTAGTGAATGAAACTAGAAGGATGAATAGCAACAGCTCCAAGGTAAAGTTCTGTTATGTTATTGCAGTATAATAGTGGCTAAGCTCACTCTGAAAATAAATTAGTTCTTGCTGTAATTCATAGTAAAATCAATTCTGAAGAGACAGACTAATGACTTTTCTTTTTCTTGAATGTGGTGTTTACTTGTTTTTGTGTTTTATTGCTGTGTTACTTGTTTTTTTAAGTCAGTGAAGTGTATAATGATTATAGAGAGAATATATGAAGTGAGAGACAGGCATGTCTTCATACTAGTTGCTCAAAATTTGTGCTGTCTTTATCAGAGGGGAGAGCTTGCCATCTTGCTTGAGTCAGATACTTTGTAATGAGGTTAAAACTGCTTTATGGAAGGGAAACCTATTTTATTCATCATTACTAGCTAACATGATGGGTTTTTTTAGTCTAAGGTAGTATATAATTAATTCTTGTGTCAGAAGAAAGCATATACTTTTGTTTTGAGACTTTTGGGTCTCAAAACAAGTATCAAAAGGCCATGCTTGGAAAGAGGGGACGAGCTTGTGATGAATGCCTTGATCTAAGGCTTGGGAGAACATTTGCTCTTTCTGAGTGTGCCAGAAGCTTGCTGTGTGACTGTGGGTTAACCATCTTCGGGTTGCCTCTGCTGTGGGAAGTGTGATTCTTCCCACTGTTTTAAATTTGCTCCTAGCTTTGTTCCAAACTTCAAGTATTGGGCATGTTTCTCCATGTGAAAACATTAAAACTCTTTTCAACTTTAAGTATTAAAGGTGTCTACATGCAGCTGTGTTCCCTTCATAAACCACATCTACACTCCCATTTAACTCAACATCATAAATCAGTGTAATCAGTATGCTTATTGAGAATTTTTTTTTTAATTTCTCTTTTCTGTTTTTATTCAGGGAAGTCCTCCCCCACAAAGTTGGGAAGTCCCTAGTTTTGTAAAGTGCAACTATGGTGTTCCTGCACCTTCTGGGAAATATTAGACCAGGTAATCCATACATTCTCAGGGCATATTCTGTATGTGATAGGGTATTCCAAGTTACTTTGTTACAGGCAGCAGCAAGGAGCATCTGAACTCAACGACATGGATATAAAGGCTTATCTGTGATACAAAATATTACATCAATTAATTTGGGAATGGGGAATTGTGTGTGGTTTAGGCCAGCTCGTATGAGCACACCCCTAAGAACCAGATCTGCAAAATAGCCCTGGACGTCTGTAAAATAATTTTGACAGCTTAATCTTCAAAATAGCATCTTCCCCTTCCTTGCTTGTTCTCAGCTATCTAAAGGAGACTTCTTCCATGATGCATGGGTTCAGTGGCAAGTCTGCATCAGACACTTCCAAACAGCTGGTCCTGGGCTATTTTGAGAGCTTGATGCCCAGTTGCATTGCAAGGAAACCCAACCATTTGTTCTGAGGTAGATTGTCAAAATGATCTATGTTACAAGTTTTAACTGCTGGGCAGGGGCTGGAGCACACACATGAGATTATCTGCTCTGAAGCTGACCAAATTCCAGCTTGCCTGACAATGATATAGTTACATGAAGGTGCCATGTACATATGTAGGTCTTGTAGGTGTCTGTGATTATTTCCAGTATGTTTTTTTGCAGGCAAATACACTTAGACTCAATTAGATAGACTTCTGTAAGTCCAGTCAAGTACTGCAGAAAGCAGTACTTGAAAACATCCAGAAAGTGGGTTTGACCCATTTAGCCTGTCAGAACGGCTCCTGATCCTTTATTTCAGTCATTCGGGGTTTTTTGGTTGTTTGTTTGTTTTTTAATGTTGGTAACAAGCACTGAAAACAAGGGCCCCAGGTGGTTGATTTATAGGAACTTCTATGCTTATAGCAAAATACAGGTACTTGGTAGTTCTTTTGTACATAGAAAAAAGTGATAACTGATGTCATTGATATACAGTAGCTAATGCCAGGTGGTTTAGAGGGATTAATGAGGTGATGCAGGCACATTCCACAGCAGAGTGAGAGATCACAGCATACAGGAGGGGTTTCCTGAGATGGGGAAATCCTAGGGAAGTGCCAAGACCTGCCAGGAGCTGTCCACTTGCATAAGACATGGTGGCATGGGTCCTATGACTAGAATGGATGGCTCCTTATGAAAGACAGGCAGGGGACACAAGGAGGCTAGAGTCAGTGACCAGCTAGAGTGCATGGAGCTCAGGCTAGGGGTGGGTGAGGACACAACACAGGGTTCATGGGACAGGATTAAAGAGAGGACATTGTAGTAGGGGTCTGCTACAGGCTGCCTAAGCGGGAAGACCAAGTAGGTGAGGCCCTCTATAAACAGATAGGAGAAGCCTCATGTTCACAATCCCTGGTCCTCACAGGGGAATTCAATCATCCCATTATCTGTTGGGGAAACAACCCAGTGGGGCAGAAGCACTCCTGAAGGTTCCTGAATGTGTTGATCATCTCTTCTTTTTCCAAGTGAAGGAGGAGCTGTTGAGGAGAAGTGCTATTGATGGACTTTGTTCTCACCAACAAGGAGGGGCTGATGGGGAATGTGAAGCTCAAGGGCAGCCTCAGCTGCACTGGCCAGGAACTGGTGGAGTTCAAGATCCTTGGGGCAGCCAAGAGTTTGCACAGCAAGCTCTCTGCCCTAGACTTCAGAAGAGCAGAGTCGGGCCTCTTTAAGGAGCTGCTCAATAGCCTGCCATGGAATGAAGCCTTGGAGGAAAGAGGAGCCCAGAGAAACTGTTAATACTAAAGGTTCACCTTCTTCAAGCTCAGGATCAATGCATCTCCAAAAAAGGGATGTCAGGCAAAAACAGTAGAGAGATCTTCATGGATGAACAAGAAGCATCTGGACAAATTCAAACTCAAAGGAGAATACAGAAGGTGGAAGCAAGGAGAGATAGACTGGGAAGAATACAAGGAAATCGTTCAAGCAGCCAGGAATTGGATTAGGAAAACTAAAGCCCTGACAGAATTAAGTCTGGCTGGGAATGTCAAGGACAGCAAAAGCTTCAGCAGACACATCAGTGATGAAAGGAAGATTAGGGAAAATGTTGGCCTTCTGTGGAAGGAAACAGGAGAGCTGGAGGCCCAAGATATGGAAAAGACTGAAGTACTCAATGACTTTGGTCTTAAGTGACAAGTGCTCCAGCCATGCCACCCGGGATGCAGAAGGAAGAGGCAGGTACTGAGAGAATAAAAAGCTGCCTATTGTAGGAGATCAGGTTTGAGACCATCTAAAGAACTAGAAAGTGCACAATTCTGTGGGATCTAATAAGATATATTAGTGAGTCATGATGGAACTGGAGATGATGTTGCTAAACCACAATCCACTGTATCTGAGAAGCTGTGGCATTCAGGTGAAGGTTCACTGTTTGAAAAAGGGGAAACATAACCCAGTGAACTACATATAGGTCAGTTTTACCTTGGAACTCAGCAAGATCATGGAGCACATCCTCCTGGAAATTATGCAGAGGCACATGGAAAATCAAGACGGCATTGATGACAACCGATGTGGCTTCACTAAGTTCAAATTCTGCCTGACAAATTTGGTAGCCTTCTGTGATGGGGTTCTGGTGTTGGTGGGTGAAGGAAGAGCAGTTGGCATCATCTATCCATACTTGTGCAAAGCATTCAACAGTCACATAAAAACTCCTATTCTCTAAACTGGAGAGACATGTATTTGATGGACAGGCCACTTAGTGGATAAGAAATTGGTTGGGTGGTCTTGCTCGAAGAGCTGCAGTCAGTGGTTCAGTGCCCAAGTGGAGACCAGTGGTGAGTGTTGTTCCTCAAATGTCGGTAATGGGACCTTCAGTGTTCAATATCTTTCTTGGTGGCATGGACGGTGGGATTGAGTGCACCCTCAAAAGTTCACTGATGACACCCAGCTGTGTCATGTGGAGGGAAGGGATGCCTTCCAGAGGGACCCTGCTCCTGTGAGACCCCACCTGGGGTACTGCATCCAGCTCTGGGCCCCCCAGCATAAGAAAGACATGGATGTGTTGGAGAGAGTCCAAAGGAGGGGCACAAAGATGCTTAGGGGGCTGAAGCACCTCTCCTTTGTAGACAGGCTGTAAGAATTGGGGTTGTTCAGGCTGGGGAAGAAAGGCCTGCAGGGAGACCTTATAGCATCTTCCAGTACCTATACGAGGTATAAAAGACTTGCACAGGGACTTTCTCCAAGGTCCTGTAGTGATAGGACAAGGGAGAATGGCTTTAAACTAAAAGAGAGTGAGTTTAGATTGGATATTAGGAAGAAATTCTTTACAATGAAGGTGATGAGGCAGTGGGATAGGTTGCCCAGAGAAGTTGTGGATGAGCTATCTCTAGAAATGCTTAAGGATAGGTTGGATGGGGATTTAGGCAGCCTTGTGCAGTGGAAGGTGTCCTTGCCCATCGCAAGGGGGTGGATCTAGATGATGTTTAAGGTCCTTTACAATGCAAACCATCTTATGAGTCTGTAACCTATACTGAACACCACCCTCATGAACCAATTTAAATAATAGATATTGGATGGCTCATATCTTGAAACATACATGTTTTACTTGCTCTTAAGTACAAAAAATTAATTTTCATATTCCTAGAAGTATTTAACTAGATTTTATCTCTAAGCTTTGCTCTAATTATGAGCTTTATTGGCCCATTATATATTGTTTTGAATGCTCACTTTTAAACAGTTTTGCATTTCTTTCAGGCTAAAAGCATAATTAGCTTTCTTTTTGTTGGTGTTCTTGAGTACCACAATCCTTACTTGCTATTTCCCTAAACTATTCCAGTCTTATTTTTTCTCTTAGGACATCAGCTAGTCCTCCATGGTATCTTTTAGAGTCTGTGCACTATAAAGGAAAATAGATCAGGAATTTTTTATTAAAGCCATTTGTTTCTACTTATTTTCTTGACGAACTTTGAAACCAGGTGATCAGAATGTAAGCAAGGAATGAGTATTGTTGAGATATGGCTGGTAGTGTTGCATTCATTCTTTTCCCAAAAACTTACAATTTTACTTGTAATTGCATTGAAGAGTGTGTTTTTGGTTTATTTGGTTGTTTTGTTTTGTGGGTTTTTTTTTATTGTTTTTGTTTTAGCGTTACTCAGATGTTATCCTAATGAATTCAGAGGGGTTTTTTTCTTTGCCTGTTCTAGTCCAGACAACTGTTTTAAAGCTGAGGGTTGAAACTTCTTGGCAGCTAATCAAACAAGGAAGAAATGACTGATTTAAAAAAAAAGAAGCACAAGTGCCAAATAAATTCTGCTTAAGGGTAGAAAATGTGACTTGAGATCCTTTGTGCTTTTATAAAATCTTGATGTTAAGAAGAGAGTCTGCAGGGTACATGTATTTTCTCCATTTTTTCAGTGTTCGTATATTGAGTTTCATTCTCATAAACTTTTATCTTGCTCCTTTAATGACATCCCAATTGATGTTTGGTTTAGAAACCACAAAGCCTTTTAGAGGCAGTCTAAGTATTAGGAAGAGTTGATGACTGTACTCATTATAATATTGTTAGCAGAGTAGATCTTTCATTGAATCCTCCAAAGTTCAGGCTGTGTCTGAAAAATTATTCTGTTGACAAATATATGATGTTCTCTTTGAGAGTGCTGCCATACTTCATTTTCCTTGGTATTTCACACAAACCCTTTGTGTGAATATGTTTAGTGTATTTTCTTCTACCTAAATCTATGGGTTTGTGCTAGATTTTAGTTTTTGTTATTATTGTTGTTGGGTTTTTTGGCTTTCAGACACCTGATCAGAAGCTTCTGAGTCAAAGTTTGATTATAACAAGACACTTTCTCCACTTTATCTTGGGCTTCTTATATCTTTTAGTGGCTCAGTCTTTGACTCTCTCTAACTCTTCATCCCTTTTGGCCCTCAAAGGTTTGTGAATTTTACTAGAACTGCTGTTATTCCAGAACGGTTCCCTACTCCTCTTTCTCTGAAGCTGTCTTCTTTCCCCCAGGACCTTCCTGCTCTAGGTTTCCAAATGGCCTGGTATCTCATCCCTACTTTCTCAATTTTCCTTAGTTTTGATTTTTCATAGAAGAGTGCTCATGGATGCAAATAACCTCTTCTATCAAATACTAATTTTAAGTACATCTTATTGCAGGACTGACATTTCAGCTCCACCTTTTTTAAAAGAGTGCTGATGTGGATCATATAGATGGAAATGTCTGCACACTGTGTTATTGCGTGGTATCTTTTTTTTTTTTTTTTTTTTTTTTTTTTTTTTTTTGTGGTATATTGTCTACTAAGTGTTCAGCCACTTATGGTAATGAAACCGCCACAGCCAAAGATGGGTAACTGCTTATCGTGTGCAATCCTGCATATCTGTAAATTGTGTATGGTTCTGAAGTAGTCCAGTACTTTAGTTTTATGATAGGATAGTGAGCAACATGTGGTGACCCAAATGCAGTTAGAATAGCCATGGCATAATCCTTGTGTGCAAGGTGGAAGATATCAATAGAAAGCTTTTCCTCAGGGTTATGTGTTAAGAATAAAAGGGTGCAATTTATACGTTCATTCTCCTATATGACTTAAAAAAATCCTTTTTTAAGGACATGAAATACTTCAGTTTTCAGTTTAGTAAGAGATGTACGAAGGACAGATGGAATTGTCATGAAGTATTTATCATTTTTGCCTTGCTGAACTGCTACTTACCTTTAAAAGAATGATTTCTGAGATTTTAACTCTGCTTCTACACACAGATACACACTCTGAACAAAAGATTCCTCAGAGAACAAACTTCATCGAACCTAATCCTTTCTCTCGCACTCTCACTTTTCTTGACCCATCTCCTTCTTTGAGATTATTTCCATTTCCTTGGATATCTTCACAGTAATTCCAGCCAAATGTTAATGAGATCTTGTCAGCTGTAGTATCAGCCTGTGTATCAGCCAAAAAGCTGTATATACTTTCAAATAAAGAATCCTATTTTTATGGCCTTTCTGTTCAGCTGAAGATGTCCTTAATCATGAAGGTGAGGAGAGCTAGCTCTTTGTCTTCTTAGTTAGGAAAAGCTGAACACAGATGGAGAAAAGGTTTTGAAAAATCTAGACACCAAAAGTTTGAATGGATGCAGAGTTTAGGTTATTCTCATGCTATAGGTTTGTTAAGTTTAGTGTGAGAAAAATGTGGTTTCTTGAGTTAAAGAGATGGAGCGTTTTGGTCTAAATCTGACTATGCTGAACTCTGTTGCCTGTTAGGTTTGTGTGTCATCTCCAATATAAGTAACTTAAAATGGTACAATTAGTTGTGTTAGTTCCCCATCCCACATGCTATTTTCAGGGTTTTCTATGCAGAAGTGCAATTATTTTTCTTTTTTTTCAGTTAACTTTTTTTAGTTATTATTAAACTTTGCAGTAACACTAAATGAATTTGGCTATTTTGTTCCATGGCTATTGACATTTTGAGCAATTATATGCTTTCTAGCAATGCCTGTGTGGCTGCTGTTGGAAGCCACAGTGTCACACTTGGACGCAGACACTGTAATAAATTCTAAATTGCTCCCTGGGGAGCACTGTGTTAAAGGGAATCACAAAGCAAAAGGTCTGAGAGTTGGTGACAAAGCTGCCCAAGAATAGCAACAGGTAGGCATCCACTCATGTATTTGCTGTGGTGTTGTCTGTATTTGAGACCCCTGAAATAGCAGTTTCAGAATTTTGAACTCTGAACTTCCTTTTGTTATTCTTAAGTCAAACCCATAATATTAATATAACAGCTTTCTGTGTTTGTTTTCAATGTCTTTGTTATTTCAGCAGAATATTTTTATTGGCAGTGTATTTTTCCAGTGGCTCTTGAGGATCTAATGTGGCATTTATGTTTCACTTCATGCCCTGTATTACCTGACCCCAGGAGTATTTTGTGGCGTCTACCAGACCAGAGATAAAAGCTGCTGTTTCAGACTAGGAGTGCAGGCTTTGTTCAAAATACCACCATTTCCATATCAGCGTAGCAGTTCCTTTTAAAGTGATTGTGCTCCTGTGTCCCTACGCCCAGTTGTGCAAACCTTTGGATTATCCTTTGTGTGGAAGCGTGGCTCGGTCAATGTGACTGCACATAAGCTCTGCAGAGTGAGTGTAGATTATGAAGTATTTTGACAATGGCGATTACTGTGCTAAAAATAAATCACATGTTCATTAGTATTAATAACTACTCTTATAAGATATGCTAATCACTTCTGAAGGGCTGAAAAAATTCAGGAATACTGTTGTACATGCTGGATTACTTATAATGTAAAGTTCAAGATCTAGGAAGTTATGAGGGATCTTTCCATCAACCTCTAAATGAGAATGGAAGACCAAGTTTGCTAGAGCTTGGCAACCTACTGACTTATGAGCATGGATGACTGAATATGGCAGTTGCCATCATCAAAAATGACCTTCTGTATAGCCCGTGTGCCTGACCTTACTTTTAAAACTGATCTCACAGAACTATTGGTTTAGTTGGAATTTTAAAAGATAAGATTTGGGTTTTTTTTAAGAAAATACTTTGAGTTACAAAATTAGCTTTTCAAAGGAGAAAGGTATGGGGGAAGGAGTATAGCTTTATTTCAAGTAATTAGAGTGGAGCTACTTGGCACAGAGCTTTTCAATCAGGACAGTGATGGTGTGCTGGTTTGCTGTCATACTTGAAAATGAGAGTAGTTTTTAGTGTCCACTTAATTTTGGGCACTAACATGTGGCTTGCATACAGATTATTTGCTTTCCTTTCACCTCCTGAATGTGAAGCTTTTTGCCCAAGATGGGCATTAGTCCTGGTCTAGGTTCTTTATTCTTTCTCCATCATATTGCCCAAAGTGATGATGATGTGACACAGACCAGGTAGCGCCTACTGACATGAGAAGGGAGAGACAAGAGAGCAGTTGGTTGTAACTTGTAGGAGAAGGGAATGCAGGTGAGCTTGCCCCTGATGAGTAACAGCTCTGTTAACTACCCAATGCAGCCTCGCTCCCGATGAGTCACAACTATAACCAGTGTGATAAAAGGGAGTGGGTTAGCTGGTGAGAGGGATTATGAAGGAGGAGAAACCAAGAAGAAGCTGGAATGAGAGGATCATCAAGAAGAAGGATCCTGGGGAGACAGAATCACTGCTGTGAGGTCAGTCTTGGTCTGCAGTCAGAGTCTGTTGTTGGAACCTGCAGTCACAGTCTAGCTGGGTAAAAGCCTGCATTCAGAGTCTGCAAACTGATACCTGCAGTCATAGTTTAGCAGGAAATAACCAGCAGTCAGAGGCTGCAAGGGAAGCCTACAGTAGGAGCTTGCTAAACTGTAAAGAGGAATAAACCAAGACCCTTTTCATGCTGTGATAAACAAAAAGTCTGTGTCTTGGCTCGTTTCTACCCTCTAACAAGAGGGCTGCTGCAACAGTAACTGAAGTCAGATTAATAATTGTTGGATTTGCTTTGATCTGTGGGATACAACTAGATCATTCCTATTTTTTGTTAGTCTGTCACAACTAACAGGGACAGCAACTGTGTTATGTTTTAAAGTGCTACCAAAGGACCTCTGGCTTCATGCAGGTACGGAAAACCTGAATCTGCTGATCTGCAATAAAATTTGAAAAGCATTAAAATATGGTACATTCTGAAAACAGCATGGTCATTCTCGTGTGGAGCTTAGCCTTGCATGACAGTATGTAATGAATATTAAATATTTATTTCCACTGATTCATTTGTACTACTTTGCTTGGAAGTATGGAATACTTTCGGGCTAGTGAGTAGGAAGAGCTATTTTTCTGCTTTTTCCTGAGGAGCAATTTGTTTTATTAAAGAAGGGAGGATATGGGAATGTAAAGGGAAAACTGAGACTTGTTTGCCCTGGTAACAGGATTTCCATTGTGTTCGAAACAGCTGAACCAGAAGGGAGAGTGTATAAGAACTGCATAGCTCAAGTGTGTTAATGTGTCAGACTCGTGATGTGTAAAGCCAAACAAGGCTTTGGATTTAGAAAGGGAAAACTGAGAGTAAAGAAAATTTGCTTTTCATTAACCCTACTCTGCAGAGCATGCTGTAGGTGAATAAGGAATACACCACCACTAACGAGAACAATTGTACCCCAATCATACTTAAATGAAAGAGGAGCTAAGACATTTGAGTAAGATAAGGATTTTCAGAGGCTGTGCCAAAGGTTAGAATTGAAGAGGGATTTTTATTTTTGCAGTTTCATACTGATTTATTCTAATCTTTACCTCTCTCATTCCCTTTTTCTGTAATTTTGGAAACAACCAAATGAACAAAGTAATCTGCCCAGTGGATCTAGCTCAAATTACTGGAAATCTGGTGAGAGCTGGCTGTGAGTCCAGTGAGTGGCTACAAAGTTGAGTGGTTTTGGTGATTTGTACTAACGCAGTAAACTAGTGTATCCTCATCTCATACTGTAGGGCCCTTTGTCCTATTAATGGACTCCTTGATCATTGTCTGAACTGCACTTTTGAAGGGCGCCTACTTTTATTTAAATAGAGGGTAATATAAAGAGGATACTTGGCTATATCTTGGCACACACTAGCTGCCAATTTGGTAACACTTTGTTCACGTTTATCATAGATTCGTTGGGGTTAGAAGGGATCTTAAGGATCATTTAGTTCCAACCCCTTACCATAGGCAGCAATGCCACCCACTAGATTAGGTTGCTTAAGGCCATCCAACCTTGCACATTTTGATTGATGGCACATCTAGAGCTTCTCTGGGAAACTGGTTAGAGTGCCTTACTACTCTGAGTAAAGAATTTCTTTCTAATATCCAATTTAAATCTTTCCTTGTGTTTAAAACTGTTCTCCCTTGTCTTTTTACTATCTACTTATGAAAAAGCTGCTCTCCCTTTTATTCATAAGCACTCTTGAAGTACTGGGAGGCCTCAATGTGGTCTCCCTGAAGCCTTCTCCAGGCTGAGATGCTCCAGGCCTCTGACCATCTTCATGGCCTTCCTCTGGAATCCTCCGATAGGTCCACATCTTTCTTAGGTGGAATGCCACAGAACTGGGTAAAGCTGAGGTCTCAGGCACAGGTGGAGAATCACCTCACTCAATCTGCTAGTTCCTCCATTTAGAGAGATTTGTTCAAAATATGTTCTGAATGGATTCTCAGGGCAGGGAGTTGGATGTGAGAGAACAGCATTTCTTATGATTGTTGAAAAAAATTAACTCTGTTGTCTTTGAATAAACAGGGAAGAGGAAAATCGCTTGTGGGTCTGCTATGCATTTCTGAAAAGACAGCAGGGTGCATCTGCTATTTCCCTGCCTTAACCTCTGCCAAGCTACTGCTGCCTTGGGACAGAGACATTAAACCAAAGGAACGTCCGCTTTGGATGTATACTGGTGCATCAACCCCTTCTGGAGGAAGAGAAAACAGATTTGTGGGAGTTTCTTTTGGCACAGTAAAATATGTGTCGACTTTTCATTGAATTACGTGCCCAGTGGGCTTCTTGAGTGAGGAGCTTGGTGTGTGCGTGGAGCCTCACAAGGGTGCCTGAGGAGGATCATGCAGCAGTCCTCAGTCTGTGTGCAGACATAGGAGTTGCTCTGTTCTTCTCTCCTCACACCACTCATGCTTGGTTTCTTGGTATTTCTCTTGGATTGTAAGAAGCTAAAGGCAGTAGATGAAAACAATGATTGAATGTGCACTTTTTTGTTTATTTGCTTTTATTTCTGTTACTTCAACTAGTTTCTGAAAGCGGCACCAGCTAACTGGCTGATAAACACCATTTCTTACTTCTCTTCTTTTTTCCCCTGCCGTTCTTTGCTTCTTTTGATGATACACTTTGACTGTAAAATTAAAAAAAAAAAGAAGGCGCTTTCCTGTTGCACGGCAATAAGGACTTCCTTATGAAGAAAAATGGATGTTACCTCTTTCTGTGGGTCAGTGCTTGAAATGAGGGAAAAAAATTATCACAGGTGTACTACTGCTATCTATTTTGAGTCTTCTTAAACTTGACAGTCTTGTAATATGAGCTATTTTGGCCCCACAGGATGGGGGACTAGCCACTACTAGCCAGATATGGTTACCTGAGACAGAAGATGACAAACTGAGCTTCTGCCCTATGTTCTTGATTTACTGGTAGCTTATAAGGAACAGTTGCATGAGTGGGTTGTTTAGCTTCCTCCAACCTGTATGTATTCACTTCTGAAATGGGTGTATTGCTGCTGAGGGCTCTCATGTGCTGATGAGGTGGGGGTGACCCTTGAATCAGGGCCAGGATCAAGCTCTGTAGCTCTGACCTTGTTATGCTTGTTCCTGGTAATATCTGAAGCCAGGATACCTCTATCCTTTTCTGTGGTACAGTTTCACTCTGTAATAGGGCAAAAGATGAAGGAGTAGGAAGCTCTGCTTTTAAATATTCTTGCATTGTAGATTTTTAATCAAATGTTCATTTGGTTTTGCATAATGAATTGTCCTCAACTTCTCTAAGTGAAACTTTAGGGTAGGTATGAATATATAACAGTCTAAATATTGTTTGTAATCTTATGATCTTTTTATATTCTTCCTCTTCAGCTGTTTTTTGATGTGTCTGTCAAATTTAGACAATTATTACTTTTTTTTAAAACTGCAGGGAAAAATATCTAAAATGCCTGCATAATTTATACCTATATATATATGGAACTGATTGGATGGTGGTGTTTAGGTTTGTGTGCATAGTGCTTTTATGGTTTTCCATTTGTGCCAGTTTTGGTTGCAGCATAGGTACTATAGTGTTTGGGTGGTGTGGATCAGTAAGCACTGTGTGGACACCAACTACAATCTGAAAAAGTTCAAACATCTCTCTGTTCTTCTTCTAGAACTTTCATTACAGAAAGAGTGGTTTATTACAGAAAGAGGTGGTTTTTTTTTTTTTTTT
>VWYO01024970.1:64598-84354 GCA_013400275.1 Rhadina sibilatrix
TTTTTTTTTGTGAATTTAGTAGCTCTACTTGCATTTCAGGCTGTTGTACACAAGTATCTGGTTACCTCACTGTTTCTATGTTTCTGGTCAGTTACGGAAAATCAGTGAGTAGCTAGTGAGATCAGTACTGCTTAAGAAGCCTTTTCCAGGTTCTCCTCTTGTCCAAAAAGACAGCTATAAATCAGTGAATCAGCGCCCATGCAACCACTGCTTCTTGATACTGATCTTGTCATGACAGAGTACAGATCTTACCATTTCAGTATGAAACTTAAGATGATAATTAGCACATCGGATACATTTTAAATGAGGAAGACCTGCATAAAGACAGTCCTAATTTCTTTGCTTCCTTCCTGCAAACCCAGTGGACAGATCTGACTATTCACAGCTGGTGATTCTGACTAAAGCACTTATTTTGTTGACTGTTACATGTGTTTTTGTTTCTTAACTTTTGTGAATGAGACTAGTCTTAGGTAGTCTCACTCTTCGTAGAGACAAGAGATTTTAAAACTTCCCATAGGGATTCAAAAATATACCATGGATGTTTTCCAGATAAGCTGTTCATTTGTGAAGATGAGAATGTAATTGAAATGAACACACAGGGATTTTTAATAGCTTTATGATACCATTTAAGGCTTATAGTAAAATCAAAAACCATGAAATCTTGCAGAAGACTGATGATGGAGTAACCCTGTGTTTGACTCTGAGAAGTAGCAATACTTTTGTCCCATTTGATGGTGCTTATTTCTGTTTATGGTTCCACAATACTGGTAGTATTCTTTTAATGGGATTATGGTAAAGTATGGACAAACCTACAGGATGAGTTCCATTTAAATTAATTGTATCAAGCTTTTAGGTCTTGGTAGTATAGTAAAGTGAGATACAAAAAATGATAAATGATTTGAAGGGATGGGTTAGAGATTTTTAGAACAAACAGTTTTGTAAGATTTTGAAAACATCTTGGAGAATTTCACCTTTTGGCAGTAGTATAAATGAATTATGCAGTTTAATAACAACAAAATGCAGATGAGAATTATGAGACTAGTAAGGAATACTCAATGGTTAAAGAAAATAATGAAGAAAAAGGTTAAATAAAATAATTTCTAAGAAGCTGAATAGGAGTCTCATTCATGATGATGGGAAACAGCTCAGTTAAATGTCCTTTAAAAGATTGTTTGTATTTATTCTGCCTTTTGATTTTTCTAAAAGGTTTTTTAATAAGGATTTCAATGTGAATTATGGTCAGTGGGAGAAGCATGTAATGAATGAACTAGATGGGGTTATTTGTGACAGTCTCCAGAGACAGGAGAAGTGATGTATAGAAGATAATAAACACGGGATTAACTTTGAGCAGAGGGGAGGGACCAACATCCTGAATTGTTGCTAATAAGCACTAATGAGAGAACATCAACCATCCTTTGTGTTGAAAAATGCAGGCAATTTACTAATTAAAAATAATTCATGAAGTAGCTTCTCGTTTTGTATTTTGCCTGTAATGTATGCGTACAAGCAAAGCTGGAGGCAGAGTAGCAAAGTAATCCTATATAAGAAGGATTTCAAGAGTACATTGCCTTAATACTTACCTTAACTTTTAAAGTGTTATTTTGATCGCTTCCATCTTTGTGTGTACATATGAAAGAGAATAAAAAAAACCCCAACTTTTTGGCAAGACTCAGCATTAAGTAATGGAAATAAAAGATACTGCCTTTCTCTCATAACCATAACCCCTATTAACAAATACAGCATGCAATGTACAGTGCCTTAAAGCCCAAATGAATACCATGTTCAGCTGAAACTATGAAAATGAGATGAACATAGGTACAGTGTACTACTCTTACTTATTTCGTCCATGAAGGACTTCCTGTTCCAATAGTGCTTTTTGTACACTAAAGTCACAAGATATTAGTGAAGCACAACTTTTTTTTCTCTTAATTATGCAGTATAAATGGAAATTGTGGGCAGATCTCCTAATCTCCATAGAGACAGCACAACATTTATCTAATTAGTAGTTTGCCTTTTGGCATTACTCTGAATAAATTAGCATTTCATTACATACCCTGAACTACTTGGAAAAAGTTTCCCAGCGTAGTATTTAGTCTTTCTTCTCCGAAGAGCTTATTTTGAATTAGCACAGGTTAATAATATCCTTTGTAAATGGAAAGAGACAGAGTAGCAACAACACTGTCATATTTTTAATGTCTTGCACTTGCAGGTTCTTTGCTTTCTTTAATTCCTAAGAATCAGAATAAAATCTTATGTCACCTTATTTAACAGTCTACTCCTTCACCAGGGGAAAAAATCCAGAAAAGAAAAGCAAAAAATATGGAACTAGTTTGAAATACAACTTGACCTCCTCTCTCTACCCTTTCTCCAGATTTCAAATATCTCACTCTATCACTAATTGTAAATTAGCTTTTCTACAGTATTTCCAATGCAGCTAATCCAGAATACACTATTTGTCTTCCTTTCTTGTATATAAATCAGTGGCAGGAAACTGAGTTTAGGTATTGACTGCCAGATAAGACGAGTGGCTGCTTATTATGCTTTTCCTGAACAGTACTGAGAATCAAAACTTGGATGGGAAATTAAAAGAGGTAATTCATCAAGGATAGATTTTAATTGATTTTCTTTCTAAGTATTAAAAAGAGCAGAAAGAAAAATCCACGGAAGTGATAAAGGGTGGTAATTTCCTTTCCTTGAGTCAATGGCTGTTTCAGACCCCTCCTTACCCCTTCAGAGAGTCATTGGCTGCCTCCTGTGGAAGAAGATCGGCACAAAGTATGGTGTTAAGTATTTGACTCTTCTCAAAGTGGCCTTGGCAGCAGGGATGTATGGTTACACCACCATTGCCATGGTTGCCTTTTGGTAGACAGAAGCCTACAAAGCATCTGTCAGTTCGTTATTACTAAATCCATAGGAAAGAAACATCTTCGTTTTGGGTTCTTTGATCATGATGCCAAGCCTGCTGGCAGGAGACAGGCTACATGTGTCACAAAGGGGGAAAGGGTCTTTGCACAGGAGTTAGCAGGTCTCTTTTAGTGAGAGAGCTTTTAAATAAGATTTGGAGGGGTGAGGTGATAAAATCATGATCACTGAAGACAGACCTGGGCGCTGCATGCGACTGTTTGAGAGACAGTGTGTTAATGAGGTCCTTTGGTCTGCTGTCTCGTTAGTGGTAGGGGGTAGAGATCCATGCAGCAGCAAGGGTTATTGATGTGCCAGAAACTGCAGAAGCACCTGGGAATGCCCAAGCAGGAATTGGAGCTTCTTTCCCTGAAAGGGCAGCCAGATTGATCACCCAGATGAAGTGCATCTACACATATGCATGCAGCATGGGCAACGAACAGGAGGAACTGGAACCCATTGTGCAGCAGGAAAACTATGACATAAGGGGCTGGAAGTAGGTGGTGTTTAAGGTTCCTTCCAACTCAAACCATTCCATGATTCTGTGACAAGAGTTGCACTTGCACAGGTTTCGATTGGATATTAAAAAAAATTTCTTCACTGAAAGAGTGGCCAGGTGTTGGAACAGACTCTCCAGGGAAGTGGTGGAATTGCCATCAAGTGGTGGAATTGCCATCCCTGCAATGTTCAAAAGATATGTGGATGTGGCATGGAGGAACATCCTTTGGTGGTCAACATGGTGGTGCTGGGTTGACAGTGAGACTCGATGATCATAGGTCCAACCTTAATGGTTCTCTGTTTTGTTTGGCTGTCAGACTGGATTTTGTATCTAGCAGCACAACACATCTAGAATAGATATTTGTGCAGATATGTACAAATATAGTAGATATTACTATAATTGTGAGCTTGCAAGCAGTTACAAAAGGACCCCCAGTGCAGTGCTGCACATGAAGTTCGAAGCAGCGTGTTCAGCTGGGCTCACTGATACGCATTTTTATGCTTCTGGGCTGGATTCTCTGAGCAGATGGTCATTTATCTCCATAGTGCTGAGGCAGGACAACCCTGTACATTCACTTGCCCCTTGGTAAATGTCTTGTTCTCCTGCCCTGGGAAGGCTTTTTTCCCCTCATTATTTGTTATTTGACACTGAGTTATGTCATGGTGAGGGAGGAGCTCATGTTCCTTTATAGCTCTTCTTCCAGCTTCTTTAGTTTTCCCTCTCAATCAGTAATTACTTCGTATTCCTGGTCAATGAGTTAGCCAGAGTATTGGGATGATTCATCCTAGATCTTCTACTGTGATGAGCACCCTGCAAATAAAACCTCAGAAAAAATTTCTTTTCTAACTTGGGTCAAATCTGTCTGTTTTAACGACAGCTGCAACAATTAATGATGGGGAAGATGAGGGAAGACAGAAAAGAAATAAAGATAGTTTATTAATTTCTCCTTCCCTCCCTCTAAGCACCGTTGTGGGCTGATTTCTGCTTTCAGGTCTGGTCCTTGATTACTTCAGTACCTCTGCAGGAAGCTGGCACAGGTTTCCAGTGCTCCCCCCACTCAATGTCTAGGAATGTTGTACCTGCACCCTCTGAGGTTACCCTCTGCTCCTCTGGTTAGTGCCTGGCCCTAAAAGCAGAATGCCAGAAAAATCTGTGACTTGGTTGACTGTACTCACCCTCACTGCAGGACCCTAACTCTTGGCTGCCACATTTTGCACTGTCCCTTGACTGTATCTGTCCTCATAGGGGCCATTCAGTAGCTCACAAAGCAGCTCTTTTTTCCTTCTATCTTTATCCAGAGGCTCAGAAACTCTATTTACAACTGTACTGTAAGAACAGAGAATAGTAATTTATATCCTAGATACACACCAAAATTAATTTCTCTTTTTGTATTGCATTTTAAAAGCACTTTGCTAAAGCCCTCTGATCTTCTGTATATTCTAATAAATTTAACTGTTTGATAGTTGTGTTGATATTGTTGTGAGCAAGAATGGTCTAGGGAACGTGGGTTTGGGATTGCATAAATTGCCAAAAAATTTTTCTTACTTGCTCCCAACATATTGTTTGTTTTAGGGAGATCTTGTCTGAGGACCTGGAAGATGGGAAGGCAATGTTAGAGGTATGTTAGAGAGAAAGACTGCTCTAATCTAATGGTCTGAATTTTGTTCTACAGCTTGATGACTGCACCCTGCAATTGTCTCATAATGGTACCTATCTGGATCTAGAATCCACCCTAGCAGAGCAAAGAGATGAATTAGAAGGCTTCCAGGAGGATGCTGGGTAAGTAAAGATTTATTCAGTTTTTATAAATAAGCATGTGGTTAACTTCATATATTCAGGTTAGCATAGGAACAGAAAAAAATAAAAATCTTTCCCTTGTATGCCTGTATGTCTGTCCCTTTGTATGATTAAGAATTTTATGACTCCTCTCTACGTTTACACTTACAGTTTCTCTAAAATATGGCATATTGTAAAGAAATCTGTAAATATGAATATCTTGATTAGTCTAATAAGATTTTATAGTTCTTTGAAACTTGATAAATGAGGAGGATTTGTTTGGAGAATTCTGAAATCTTTCTTACTCTATTAGTCATGTAGAGGATTATACTGGGATGGTGTTCCTGAAGTTATAAACAAAATTTATTTTGCCTTGATAGTTAAGTCCTCCATTTATATTTTTGAAGAAAAGACCTGTGTTGGTTTCTTTTTTATTCCTGGAATTGACTTTTTTTTTATTCCTGGAATTGAATCCCAGTCCAAGGGATGGGGGTGCAAGTTGTTTTATGAATACTCTCCTCTCTTGCTTTTTATTTTTCCTTATTTAGTTATTGGCACACATGGATTGCTATGACACAGCTTTCCATAATCATATCTTTGAGAACTGAAAGTGAAAGCAATCAGTGTGTTTCTGTAAATGCACATAGGAGATATGCTTTTTTGAAGAATTTTCCTTTTCTGGACCTCTCAGGTGATTGTCTTACTTAAAATGTAAAATGAACAGAAAGTCTAGATCTATTTTTCTCTTTCTGGTTACTGTATTGGACTGGATAGTTGTGATTATTTTATAGGTGTGTTTGACTGAATTTTGAGTTGGGCAGAGTTTGTTAACAGTAGGAGATGCAGCCATTTTGCTTATATTCCTTCTCCACTTCTGATAGCTGTCTTACCTTTGACGAATATGCCTTATAAATTTGAACTGTGCCTCTGAAGGTTATTTTCTGTGGAGAAGAATTTTAAATAATATTTTCCAGATATTTGCGTGTGTGCATTTGTGTATGTCTTATTCACACATACCAGTTTTGGGCATGTTTTATAATCATTACAAGATAAAAACTGTTCAGTTAGAAACCAGTTAGAAGAGAGTTTGTTGATAGACAGGATAGCCAATACAATCTGAACTGAGCCTCCTTTCCTATGCAATAGGAGTATTGAGTGTCAAAGTTGATATAGTCTTCAGTTTTTTGCATAGGTGATAAAAATCACTGCAGCAAGTTCATATTTCCAGCTAACTTTATAATGAGTTGAAAGCAAGTAATATAAAGGATTTTTTTTTTTTTTTGTAGCAATGGATTTTGAATTCGTCACAGTTTTTCCCTTCCATTGGTGTCTCTGTAACAATTCTGGTAATTTTAACCTCACTGCTTTTAACAACCCACAGTAGCAAATTGACACTGCCAAGCAATCTGTCAAGTGAGACCATTTGGTGCTTTTCCTGCCAGACTTTGCTCTTGAAATGGCAAGCTACTGTTCACCTTGTTTTATTTTTATGCTTCTTTTGGGCATGTAAAATCAATGATAGGAATTGTTCCTGAAACACAATTATAATTTTCTCTGTGGTGGCTATCCTGGGGGGGGAAAAAAAAATGGAACTGCTGCTTGAAGTTTTGTAGTGGTGAGGATTCAGATAGATTCCTGCATTTCATTTTTGTCCATGTTTTGTGAGAGAAGAAAAGATAAGAACCACCAGAGCTTTGGAAGCATGTGGGATAAGCTTCTCTGTTGGACTTAACGTTGTTAGTTGGCGGTAAATGCAGCTTATGTGATGTTATTCAGAAGAACAGAATATTCTAGACACAGGGTAGCAAAGGCAGTCAGTAATGTCTTCCTCTGTCCTGTATTTCTAGCAAATTAAACTCCATTTTTTGGCCTTGCAGTTCTGAGACCAAAACACTGAGCTGGAGTGTTCCTGAGCTGGAGCTTCTGGCTGCAGACCTTGGGAGTTTAACAGCAGTCTGCTGTTGGAGAGGGACTGGCTGCAGAAACCATTTAGTCTCTCTCTTTTTCTGTCTGGGTCATTTCAAGGTCTTGCTCTTAATCTTCAAAGCTTTTAATTTTCTGAGATTAGGCTACCTTAGGACCTGCCTTTCTGCCATGCCAAAGCTGCTGTGCTCATCAGGGTCACTGAAGCTTGCTGAACTCTGAATGAAGGCTTTAGTAGCTGGATGTTTATGGCATTTTTAAAACTTTAGAACTTTAGCTGTGGAAACCCCTACACAAAGTGGCCAGAATGGCCCATAATCTGGCTATTTTTCAGCATTTTTGCCAAAAGTTGCTGTTCATCCATGAAAAATAATGAAGATTTTATTTTTAAACACTGTTTAAAGGAGATTTGTAAATAAAACAAAACAAGCAGAAAGCAAAGTCTTAAAATTTTTGATTGGTTTGGGCGGCTTGTAGGTATTTGTTTTCTCTGGGAGGGATTGGATGAGCCTAGTGGAAAACATGAAGGATTTTTCTTCAAAAGGAAAGAAGAGAATGGTGGCAGTTGCTGGAGGTTTGTAATGTGTATCTGTAAACAACCTGTATAAGAAACATATGCACTTGTGCAGTTTCAAGTGAATGTTGTTCTGTTACTGAATATAGTGAGAAGAGGCTTTTGGTAGTTGCTGTTCATTCCAGCAGAATCAAAACTTCTGTCTAGTGAAGGAGAAAAGCCAACACACATGCCCTCGTACCCTAGAGGTGGTATAGCAAACATGGGTGGGGATTGGACTACTTTGCAGTCTCCACAACTTTACCTGCTGCCATTTTCACCCTTGAGAACAGCGGTGAGATTCAGGAGAATCAGGTTGTTTTTATATAGGGGCTGGTTTTGGAAGAGCCAGGATGAACATTTGGCCAAATAATGAGGCCCTGTAGCAGGTGTTGCAACTAGTAAAAATGTCAGTAGGAGAAAGTAGGGAAACAACCTTTCCTTTCAAGTTCTTGTGCTTATGGTTCGCTTGCCTGTTGGGTTGCTTAGCTGTTTAGCTATTTTCTCTTGCTTCCAGTACAAGTTGGTTTGTGGATGCTGAATTGTGTAGGATAGTATACAGTGGAGGTTGTTTAGGTGGGCTGGCTTAGTTAAGGTGTTGGTGACCAGTGAAGTGCCTTTCCTTGACTTCCTTGAAGTTTTACAGAGAAACCAAGAATCCTCGAGAAGCTGATGTGTTTAAATTACCATATAATTGCACAAACTCTCTTTGTGGCTATGTCTTTACGGGCCCTCATGGTAGCCTGAAAGGTAACACAGTCCTAAAATGCAGAACATGAGTTTCTTTGGGCAGTATGCTATGAAAATTTCTTCAGAGAATATGTTTTAAAGACTTCTGTTCAGCAGAGATTCTTTTAATAAATAAATAAATTCTTTTAATAATAATTCTTTTATCATTTATCTTCTGATAAATGGCTTCAATGCTAATGTTTTTGCATTCTTTCTAGACACCCTATTTCAAGCCATTTTGGCTGGGTGAGCTCCATGACAGACCTTTTCCCTCTTGATGGTGCTGTTCATTCTGGGCTTGATTCAGAATCTGTTGGAGGCAATGGAGTCTGGCAAGGGTCTCTAACATTCTTTTCCTGCTTATGTACTGTTTCCCACTTAGACTTTGCAAATAGCACAATTGTGAGAATGAAAACTTTTTGTCTCTTGTTTACATAAGGAAGTTGGGGATGCATTTCTAAGTTAATTTAGTTTTTGTCTTACAAAAATGGTATGGCTTATTTCTTGAAGCAGTACTTAAATCTAGCAGATTCTATGCTGATTTTATATTAAACAGAATGTATTTGTGTTTGTTCATGGGTAGAAAATGCTCTCAACTTCTGATAGCTTTCTCTTTGTGTTTTATCTTGATGTCATTTTGATGTTTCTCAGTGCCAATAACAAGAAAAATAAGGGAGGTACTAGGGAAAGATTGTCATTGTGTTGCTACAAACAGGAGAGTGTAACTGCTTATTGACATTATTTACTTATGCTGTGAAGAATATATTAGTTCACCCAAATATTTTGATTTCTGTGATATTTAGCTATTAGGTCTCATGAAATGCTGAATCTGAAAAAATGCAGTTGATGGTTACAATAAAAAAATGTGCAACAAAGCAAGAAAAACATGAAAACAGCTCCCTAGAAACATCAAAGTAGAAAACCTGGGCTGAGAGGTTATGGTAATTTTTGGAAGGTGTAAGAATGTCTACAGGGTAGCAGTATTCCACTCTAAAATGTATCAGATTGAGATGCTGAACTACATTTTGAAGTGGATATTTAGCTAAAACCTTACTGTTGCAGAATAAATGGTGATACAGATTAAAATTTCATATTCTTAAAGAAATCTATTGGTTTTTATGGATCAATAAGTTGATGCTCTTCTTAATTACCTCACAAAGATTGAGGGCAATAACAATTACTACATGTTTTTCAAAACTTTATGCAGCTTTTAAGCTTCTTAATCCTGATATAATTTTGTTGTTTATATAAAGAAATAATTAGGTAAAATATTGAAAATAATCTCTAGGTGGAACTGTAGTAATTCATTTTCACAGTTATCTTGCAATAACCATTTCAGCAAAATGAAATAAAATTACTGGTCCCATATGGTTTCCCTGCACAGAACAATTGGCAAGGCATCTCTGAGCATTCCTGCTTCCAGAGCATGTAATCAAAATAATTACACAAATGTGCATATATTTTGTAGGCTTGACAAATGAGACATGTGGCTTTTAGGGATGTGTTCTGAAAGCAGGATGGAGGCAACTAACAGTGAGCAGTTTCACCATGAAAATTATTCACCAGTTATGAGAAAAGGATTTCTTGTCAGTGGATCTCCTTGACACAGTATCTTGTGAAGAAATGTTTATCAAATTAAGGTTCCTACTAATAGTGAAATGTTACTTTTGTAGTTAAGAAATGAATACTGATTTGCGAATATAAAATGTATTTAGAAAACAAGCATATTCAAAATAATAGCAAACTTAGCAAATTTTACTGCAGGCCAAGGCTTGTTTTCTTACATAGTTTCAGCTTTAAAGCTGGCTTGACGGTATAGAAGTAAATATCTTCTGCATATATTGAGGTCAGAGACTGCAAGCCACTTGGTTTGCACCAAAAGACACAAAATGCAGGTGTGTGTGAGCTTTTGAAAAGCACCTGTGGTGCCTTGTTTTGATGTGTGCTGTCTCAGAGGGGTCTGGAGTGTGCCAGTAAGCACAGAAATTAGAGTGATCACAATTTACTGTGTGTAGTAGAAGTCTGGGGATGTCAGATGAGGGTTGCAGTCTGTGCACCTTACAGCTTCATTCCAGTTTAGATGGAGAACCTTCAGGCAAATAGCCTACCAAAAAAAAAGTTGCAATACTGGATAGTGCTAACTTTCACAAATGTGCTGAAAATGTCCTTCAAATGAAGCAGTTTTGCTCTTCTCCAAGTGCCCCCCATCTTTGAAATTGTACCACACTCCTTCCAATGAGAAAGAGCCAACATCCATAGCAGTGGCTCCTCTGGCTTGGACAAGGAGGCTTCACAAGCTCTTTACCCTCTTGTGTGATTTTGCTTTGGAGTGGGCAGCAGCCTGAGATTGGTAGACGTGACTGCGGCAGGTCAGAGCTGCCCTTGGAGTCGACACTTAGGAATTTGAAGGGTCACAGTGCACTTAATCCATGTGCCTGAGAGTAGTGTCAAAAGCTAATGGTGGCTTTTGGGGGTGGGTGTAAGACGGCACCGCAAATACCAAGTTCTGAAGTGTTCTGTGGTCTGGTTTTGCCCTATGGTTTTGTGTGTGGGTTTTTGGTTTTTTTTTTTGGTGGGTGTTTTTTTGGTGAGGGTGTTTAAATGTTGGGTTTTTTAAGAGCTTGACCCATGATTTTACAGCTTTTGTTTGTCAATACGGCAGCAGCTGTGTCTCTTTCCCTCCCACTTTGCTGCAGAGTTTACTCAGTTGCAAAGGGAAAAATTACGTCTGTACCAAGGTACCTGTGGAAACATTTGAAAATTTGCTATTTTTGAATTTAGTGATTACTGCTGGCAAATGAATGCAGTAAGAGTGCTTTTATTAAAAAATAATTTCCACTGCAAAATGTATTGCAAAAATACTGTTGTGCTTAGCTCTCTCCCAGCCTGCTACATACCAAGTAAAGTGCCAAACCAAAAAGCGTGTGAATAATTCTTATAGTTTTTCCTAGGACTTTTTTTAAAGATAGCCAAATTTGACATTCAGGTTTACATGTGAAAATAGCTGAGAAGTCCAGTATTTTATGGTGGAAACTTAAATAAAAACAGCTTATGGAAACAGCTGATGCCAGATGTTCTATTTAAAACCATTTAATTTTATTAACATTGAAGCTGCTTAATAGCTGTGTTTGCACTCTGCCCTCCTCCTCGATGATGAGGCTGTAATTTAAGTGAGTGGCTCTTGAGGCTTGGAAATGTGTTTCCCTTCAATTTGTGAGGAGGAAATCCCTTCCTCTCTCCATAAACAGATCATCTGCAGGGCTTCAGGTAGGGCTGCCAGAAAGTGCTGCAAGGCTGCTCTGAACTCAGCTCCTGTTGCGAGTCGGACCACTGATTTGGGAATCCAAACTTGGAACAACACCAGCACCGTGGGCATTCACCGTCTGCTGGGGCAAACCAGTGTAGTATTGCCCAGAGTGTGTGGGCAGCCAAGGGAGTTTGTGCTGAGTAATTAATAATAGCTGTGAATTAGCTACACTTCCTATTCCATGGCAACTGTTGCTGTGTGTGCTCCTACCTTGTGGTAAACGCTGAAGTTTGTGTAAGCAAGCTCACACTCTCTTTTATCCCACGGGAATCCATTTGTCTATGTGCTCAGTGTGTGGTGTGTTTGTTTGGTTTACCCCTGACTAAGCTAAGGTGGTAATCTGATTCTGATAAAAATAAGTGTCTCCAATTTAACCTCCAGTTGTGAGCTAACAGCTTAAACTGCTGAAAATCTGTGGCTAGCCCAGGATCTCCAGTAATGAAGCCATGAAAATTAGTGAATACTGTCAGGGTTAAGACCACAGCAGTACAGCAAAACAGTTTATTTCACATTTACTGCTCAGTAATTGTGCTTACTAGTAAAAGCATTGATGGCCCAGCAATAAATATAAAGCCCATTTCTGAAGTGGAATTAATATGGAGAAATAAGTGGCCTGAGAACAGTGTTTTGTATTTAAGAATTTGTATGTCAAGTTAGGAAGTAGCCCTTGCCAAACACAATGCTAATGGGAAATTTCCAAAGCAGAAAGAAGCACAAAGTAGTATGTTGATCAGTGCAAAGTAGACTTTTTTTTTCTGTATTTACATACATATATGCATGTTCTACTGCAAGGTAGGACAGCTTTAAAATAGTTCTTGCTGAATCTGGTTAAAATGGTCTGATAAAGCATAAATAACCAATTAAGTCAGTAGGGAATTGCTTTGAAATGTGTTGTGCTGCTTTGGATAATACCTTCTTCACTTGTTATCTTTTTAATATCATCAATTAAATTGGAAAGCCATAAATGAGTAGGGTTTTTCCCTTAAGATATTAGAGGATGATTTCTAATAAAAGGGAAATGTTTATGAAAAGTTCTTTAGACTATTTTTTTACAAACTGAGTCAATTTTTTTTCTTAATGATAGAAAAATTAGATGCCTCTTTTGGAACTGTAAGTCAGATTAAGGTCAGGTAAGAGGGGCCTTTGTTAGAAAGAAAATTATTATTCAGGTGCTGTTCGTTTCTGCTTTGGAACTGGAACTTGTAATAAAGTTGGTCACAAAATCTCCAAATGGGTCACGTTGGAAGGGACCACAGTGGGTCATCTGGTTCCTGTGCATCCGTTCCTGCCCATCGCCTCTTATCCTATTGCTGGGCACCACTGAGAAGAGCCTGGATCCACTCTCTTGATACTTTCCCTTCAGATACTGACAGACATTGATGAGATCCTCTCTCAGTCATCTCCTTTGGAGGCTGAACAGGCGCAGCACCCTCAGCTTTTCCCCGTAAGAGAGAGGTTCTGGTCCCTTAATGATCTTTGTTGCCCTCTGTTCTATGTGCACCAGGAGCTTTGTGTCTCTCTTGCACTGAGGAGCCCAGAACTGGACACAGCACTCCAGATATGGCCTCACCAGGGCTGAGCAGAGGGGCAGGATCACCTCCCTCCACCTGCTGACAATGCTTGTCCTAATGCACCCAAGCCACCTGCAGTGGTCTGAGTGCATTAGGAACCAAAACTAGGAGTCCCACAGTGTGGCTGGGAGCACTGGAGGGACCTTTTGCCTGAAGATGTGGAAACATCAAGTGACTCAGCTGTTGCAGATTAATTTATTTTACTTTCCTCCTTGTCCTGTAGGTTTCCAGTTCTTCTCACATTTTTTCCCTCAAAAATCTGGATATTTCAAGGCATCTGTTTCTCCAAGTATGAGGATGTTTTAAATTAAAATCCTCATGTGATGTTAATTTCAAAGTACAGGTGACAGGAAAACGTTATGGCCAGAAATTACTTGGTGTAAAGATTCCTGGGAGGAATGTGCAGCCAGACCTTGACAGTTACTGACAGCATTGCAAAATATATAACCTTAGAACTGGAAAGCGTTGGTCAAGTGATGTGTCATCTCTGAAGAAGAACATGATGCAACGTTGACAAGAAGTGTGGAACCAATGTGTTTGGTTTTGTGTTTTACCCAGAAAAATATTTTCAAAGTAGTTCTTCTAATGCAGCTCTCTTCACCATTTTCCAACTCAGAAAGTTTGTGTCTTCTTAATATAAAAATATGAGATGGAGATTTAATTGATCATGCTATCAATGTTTCACAATATGACAGGAAAAACATCCCACTGAAAGCACTTATATTTAGGTTGAGCTTTTGGGTTGGGAAGGGACATTTTATGAATGAAAACTCTTGAAAATTGGTTATTTTCTGACAGTGAAGGCTGCAGTCAGCCCTCAAATATTTGAGGGGCTTTTGGAAGGTTTTTGATGTATGGAAATTGAGCCATTAACAACTGGGAAAGAGCCAGCAAGATGATTCAGAAAGTACGGGGAGGAAGTGGGGAGGGGGTTTTCACTTTCCATCTTCTGAAGTTTGCTTGCACATAAACTACTATAAAGGACAAATGGAACAAATGTTTCCCCCATTTTGAATTCATTGCATTTTAGGGAGTGTGAAAATGATTCATTATCTTCAGGCAAAAATCATTGCCTTGGAGCGAGGTATGCAGAAGACTCCACCTTTTACTGACATATACTCAGAATACATTAGTAATAAATAATTGGGTGCTAATCATGTGGCTTACAGTGCATACTTGGTGAATCCCTTCATTATTTCACTTGACACTTTTAAGTTTGTCACTTTTTTCCCCCCTTCTCCTTCTGTCCCATTTTTTTTCCATTTAAAAAGAGAGAAAAAACAAAGAAAAAAAAATGACAACCCACGGCAGTACACGTGCTTATGAAGAGTTAGGGGGATGTAAAAACCCAGCATCTCCTAGTGAGAGTCTGCAGGTGGTCCTTGTTTGCACAGTTGTACTGACAATGGTGTATCAGCCAGGGTGTTCTTCCACTCACTGCCATTCAGATGTAACTTATCTGGTAGTTTATAGGTTTTTAGTGGGAGTGAGGCATTATTTGTTAAAATCATGTTTTAAAAACACAGAACGCAATATTGGAATAATCTGCAGGGAAAAAAATGTAAACATCTATGCATATTTTGTTCTTTTGTATTGTGTTGCCTGCTCTAATAATTGGCAAGATTTTGCCTGCCTAGTTTTTGCTTAGAGAATATGCTGGGATTATTTCTACTTGGATTAGTAAAGCTTTAATTATTTTCATATTTTGGGATTTTTTTAATGCAGAGTGAACAGATGTGAATAGTTTTTTATCTGTTTACTTATTTTGTCCACTCTTGTCAAATGATTGTTACTTTAGTAAATGTGTCATGATCTAGGAATGCTCTGAATAAAATCACTTTGCAAAATAATTAGATGAGTTGTAAGTGTATTACTTGAACAGGATGCAGACACATTCTGACTTCACACTACTTTTTTAGATGGAAAAAAATGAGGTAAGAAAGAAAAGCCCACTGACTTCCTATGAGGATGAGTGTGTTTGCCTTGTACAGCCTGTCATGTACCAGAACAGGTTGCCAGTGCTGTCATCCATTTGAAAAGTATTAACATGTAAAAGACTTATTTTTAATTATTGATATTATTTTGTAAGCATCTCTGCTTCCATTATTCAACAGCAATAACATGAGCTTGAACATGACAGTTGGATCTTTGGAGCATAATCACCTAAGAACTTCAAAAAGGTCACTTGTTTAGATAAGATTTTCAGATGAGTTTCAGGGAGATTCTTAATTCCACTCGCTATGCACATGTGCACTTTCTAACTTTCAAAAGACTTGGCTTTTATACAACACTTTTTTGGAAATGTCAGAATTTCTTTTTCAGTCTCTCAAATCTGCAGTTGAATGGAGAAGCATATCATAGTGAAATGGCAGTCGAACCATATCTCAACAGCTTTGAAATCAAAACATAGGATTTATGTTGTCTGATTAATAGCAGATTAAAAAAACACTTTCTTTATTGTGTGTGTGCTGGTTTGAAGATCTTTTTCAGGGAAAACCTGATAGACTCAAGTGCTCGAACTCTGGCAAAAATTTCATCCTTTATGCATTCAACAGGGAACAGTTTGTTTTCCATTGCTGCTGTGGAGTACTTTAAACTATGAAGCAACTGTGAGGCAATACCCCATTGCAGAAGCATTTTCCACTCCCTAAAAGGTGTGTACAAGTGAAGATGGAAATGGATGGGTTCTGAAATGAAAATGCAATGCCATTTGCAAAAGCAATGAACTCTAGAACATGTCTGCTGGCATGTTTTTGCTTCTGGTGGTATACTGTAGTCTAGGTTTCTCTTTTGTGGGAGCCAGTGATTCTTGAGCTCAGGAGTTGATGGATGCTCTGCTCATTAAGCTACTTCTGTTGGAAAACATGTATGTGATTATTAGAGATGGTTAATGGTCCATGAAAAAACGTGAGTGCTATGAGAAGCTGTTAAAAATGTGAAGCATGTGTTATGCGTGTGTATTTTGAAAACGGCGTCTGTAGTAGATAGGTTTTCATAATGGTTAGATTGTTACATCAGGCAGAATTAGCTGCAGAATTGTTGTAGGGTAAGTTGTCAGGTTAGGCTGATATTAAATGCTGCCCAAGTCTGGAAATAGTTTCAGTGTCACCAGGTTGAGGTTAGTTTTCATCTAACCTCTGCCCTCTTTGGGATAAACAGGCAACAGCTCATGGTGTTAGTTTAAATGGGTTCAGTAACCCGTTGTGTTTGCTTTATTTTCCATTACTTTCAGTGGTTCTGAAGGATTATGAAAAAAAGCATCTGATTATTTCAAGAGAGGCTTGGTGTCAGGTAAATGTATGACTAGCTCATCTGATTCCCTCTGGTTCAGAGCTGGCCTTGCTGTGAGTGATTGACTGATACTGCACTTCATAGTAGTGTGAAAAAGTGAATATGGGGCAAGCTGGAGGAGCACCAAACCTTCTCATCTAATAACAACTAAGTTATGAAAATACAAGGTACCTTAACTCTTTTTTGGTATATAATTTTATTTTACTTTCTTTTCCTTGATTTGGTGAAACTTTAGAGGGCAAACCTTTTGTAACTTGTAGGTTTTTATGTAGTTTCACGAGTTAAAAGCAGGCTGCAGCTGGGAGCCACTTGATCTTTACAGCCCTCCTCTACAGCAGGATGAGGAAGGGCAATCAGCTGTGCTGTTAGCCCAGTGAAGAGAGAAAGTTAAGGTCCATCCTCTGGAATGATATTCTTACAATCCCTTTACTGCTATTGCCAGTTTTAATTGAAATTTCTAGTATTCATTTTCTGCCACATCTAGGCTGTCTTTCCAGAATCTTGGCTGGGATCTGAGGGAAAGGATGCTCATTACCTTAAATATCCAAACTTCTATGTGCACAAGCAAACTACTTTGTAGTTTTAAAAGGTTTTGCGTAATTGTACTTTCTAGCACAGCAAATGATTTTTCTCTCCAGGTTATCCTCAAGAATTATCTTTGTTTGATAAGATAACAACTGATTGATAACACTAATCTTAACGGATGAAATCCCAGCTTAGAACAGAGTAAAATGAGAGTTATGAGAATATTCTACTTGAAAACTGCTCTGAGAGTAGGATATGATTGCCTATTATAGTCTATTTATTTATTAAAAAAGGCAAAAAATAGAGTCACCCCACAAGATGCCTCTCTCTTAGTTGCTGTGTTGCCATATGAATATGTGTAGCACTTCAGAAATAGACAAGTGTAGAGACCCTAGCTAAGAGCAGAGCTTAGGCACTCTCTTACCTACATTAACTGAAAAGATCCAAATTGTGAGCTAAAATCATGGCTTCTAACAGCATTGGACTCAACTTCTGTTTATGACAGCATTTTGATGATTCTGATGTCTGCAGCTGATTTTATTATTTGAGCAAATACAATTAAGAATAGTAAGCTTGCTTGTCTGTGCAGCTTTAGTGTGTTACTAAAATCATTGCAATTTGTCTGCTGCTATGCTACAAAACTGTAGCTTTTTCCATGTTTGTCAATTATTGCATAGAAAGCAGAAAAGAAGGATATAGCATGACCTTTTGTAGAATTAACACCTTTAATCTAATGGATTTTCTTTATTGAGTTATTAAGCAATCACTAGGAAAGTTTGAAAAGTGATTTTCTACTTTGGTTTTAAAGGATAAAATAATGTGTTTTCAGAATCAGGGAATTGTTTTAAAAGAGGCTAAATTTATTGAATTGAAATATCTAGCCCTTTGGAAGAATATTAGGAAGTCTGAGTAGTTGCTTCCTGAAAGAACTAAAACATTGAAATAGAAAAGGTATGTTAATTGATGCATTCTCCTATTTTACAAAGATGAGCTTTGTCAAGAAAATGATTGTGGTCTGTCTTGCTAATAACGCCAGTGAATCTTAATTGGATATTTACATAAAAACCCCATTTTTTTTATACCAGCAGGTTTTTAGTATAGGTCTGAGAAGAAGGATATCCTCCTGTCTTAGTAAAATAGACTCTCTGAAAATTTCCTTTCGAAGTTTCCTTGAAATGTTAAGAGGAAGATTTGGTTTCTTTTAATGTGTGGTTTTGGGGTTAAATTATTATTATTTTGTTTATAATGCCTTTTCTCCTCTGTACCCTTACCAGTATTCTTGGTATTTTCCTTCTGGTCAAGGAATTGCTTGGCTCAGACAAAAGCTTTGCTTCAAAACAAGTAACTGTTTAAGACAGTCAATTGAGGTACTATCTTCAAAATGTCATTTAAATCAAGACTTGCAAATGTGTAATTGAGTGAAACTATTTGTAATGTGGTACATAAACAATGACAAAATAAAGCATTTATAGTACATAAGACAGGCCCTCAGTGAACTGTTGATACGTGCTTATTTACTTTAATTTGAGAAACTGAATATAGAAAAAGTTTTGTGTCTTGGTAACTCCAAAGACTAGAAGTTAATCTTATAGCAACAATGATTCTGATCCCAACACAGATCAACACAGAATGCTATGTCAGTGCAATATATGAAATTTACTACTCTCCTACTGCTAAATTTGAGCTCCTGAATTAACTCTGTTAAATACTGCTTGGATTTTTTTTTTTTTTTTTAATAAATAGTAGCCAGTTGCACTCACCGAAACATATTTTTAAAAGGTCATATCAATAAAAATATAAGCCTTAGTTAAGAGTAGATTACAAGCTTTGTTACATTTCTAGGTTTTGTTTTTAACAAATGAATCTTTTTTGTTGGAAGTAGTATTTTCTGCTATGTATTTTTGAACCTACTTTGTTTTTAATGCAAGTGGCCTGTCTGTCCCATGGTACCCCCACTTCCCTGCCCTGATATCACGACAAGCTTTCCTACAGACATGCTTTTTAATACTATTCAGCCAGTAGTTATTGAGTCTGTGAAATCATGGATGGATTTCAAGTTACCCTTTCTTTTTTGCATTTATTATTTATTATTGTAACATGCTTTCCAGGAAACTGGTGTGTGTAGAATCATGGATGTAGTAATTTTCAGAGGTGATCTTCATTTTGCAAACGTGTTATTCATATTGCATTATAGTCAAAAGTATTCATCAGGAAAATGCATTATTTCTAATATTTTACATGTGACTGATCTTATTATAATTAGTTGCTGTGTGGTAAATCTAGTATGCCTAAGCCCCACGAAATGCCTCTGTAGTGATGATCATGGTGTGGCCTGGGGGGAAGGGGAGAATGCACCATCATAGGTGAGTCTTCATCTTTGTAATTTCTGGGGCCTGAATTACACTGATTTTGTTAGGCTGGAAAAATTGCTAATGCAACCAGTGGGAGATAAAAATTAATGTCTGTGTGTGCAAGAATTTTCTGTCCTGGGAGGTATTACAGTTGCAACAACAGTGTGGCGCAGAGCCTGTAGAAGAGAACTTGCTTTAAAGTTTTGCTTTAAGTTTTCAGGGGTCTTTGTAAGGAGGTGATGTAGAGGAGGAAGTAACACGGTTACTTCACCGCTGTTAAAGCTTGGAGAACTAAAAAAAAAAAAAAAAAAAAAAAAAAGTTTTTTTTTA
>VWYO01024970.1:93868-114016 GCA_013400275.1 Rhadina sibilatrix
TTTTTTTTTTTTTTCCATGCGTAAAAATCTTCAAGGAAGATGGAATCTCCTTTTGACTCTGAATAGTGAGATTTTAAACAAGTCTTATTTCTAAACAAAATAAAAACAACAGTAAAAATTCCTCCATCATCCTGAATGTACCATAAAAGAAACCATTTCCTCATAAAGTCAGGAAGGGAAATTAGTATGATACTTTGCTTCCCACTGCCCAACAGAAGTCCGTTTAGACTTGTTTCAGATTTTTTTCCTACAGTAATTATATTATTGATATGTGGAATTTTTGTAAGTTGATTTTTTTCCCCTGCAATCTTGACATGTCTTCTTGAAGATGAAAAAAATACTGTACAAAGAATTAAACTGTTTATAGATGCTTCTAATGGACTTCTTTGAAATTAACTGGTAACAACAGTTGTATCTATGTCAATGAGGTCAGTGCTATTGATAGCACATCAGTAGCTGTTGATTGTTTTCATATAGTTTTCCTTTTTGGCTATTTGCATTTCCCACATACATTATAGATATTTGTATTGACTGGCAAAGCAGTTCTTCCTCCTATGGTCAGTATTCAGACTGTTGAACTCATTTTGCTGTACTGAAGTACAGCATGTTCAAGCCTTTAATTAGAGGGGAAAAGGTTCATATTAAATGTCTTCAAATAAATTAGCATTACACTTGGAAAAGAACAGAATTATTTGTTTCCTGCCTCTGTGTAAACCTGCTCTATACATAAGATATAAACCAAACAAGCGATTTGGATTCAGATTAGTTCTCTTGTGTCAGTCCGGCACGCACTCATGTTTTAAGCTTTACCCTGCAGAAGAGTAAAACAAAATTAAGGACATAAACTATGGAAGAGAAATTAGAAGCTGTTACTTAAAATCTGTGGGTTTGAATTAGGAAATGTTGCTATTTCCATGGGATGTTGTTTTCATCCCGACTTCTGATTTAGCTTTGTTTATAAGGAAAGCATAGGGTTGCTGATTTTGCTGAAGTGGAATTAGGCTTAATATTGTTCCATCTTCTCTGAGGTGTTCTGAGATGTATTACACTACATGTAGAGGTCAAATGTATGACCTGTACATGTAGTGTAATACAAGGGAAGAAGATATATCAGTTCATTAAAAAGGGAATCATGCTAGTATGGAAAGGAAACTTCTCTTCAAAATTAAGCATTACATGTAAGCTTTTAATGCCTTATGATGGTTTATTTCATATTAGGTTAAAAAAGAAAATGTATGTGTGTCATGGAAATGCAAGGTCAGGAGATGCATGTTTGAACATTGTCAGACTGATTATCTTTAAAAATTATGTAAGTAAAATGTGCAAACAGACTTATGGTCAGTGATGCTGCAAACAAATGGCACTTGCTACTTTTGTGAACTTGATGCAAGTCAGGTATACGAGTATCATATTTCAGTCAGGCCTATGTTCTTTCAGTCCTTATACTTACTGAAAGGAAAGTTAAATTTTGTTACCATTTGAAGATCTCACTATGGAAGATGATACAAAATATATCTGGTTTCATAATACTGTTCAACTGATTTTTCATATGATTTAATAACTTCTTTCCCCACTATGATAAATTAGATAAATCATTTATCTAATGATAAATGCACTGTCTCATAATTCAGAAGTCAAGAAATAGTTGCTCTCTGTTGTTGACTTTTATTACGGCATTCAAATAGTGCGTACTGTTCTTTCCTTGCCTTCAGCTATTCTATTCCTCTTTCATTTATATTCTTTTCATCTTTTTCATGTGCAGCTGCTTTTATTTCTGTAGAAATTAAGATGATTTAATTTGGAAATTGTGTGCTTCTCAATTTATTTCTTTCATGAAAGAAATACTTCATAGACTGAGGAGCTTTAAATAAATAGGTGGCAGAGTACCCTGCTGTAATATATGCTGTCTCCTCTAAGACTGTCAAATGAGATACACCAAATTGACCAAGTTTCAAGAATAAAGTGCTTCCTATCATGAAAAAAATATTGTGACAGTACCTCTGGAAGCATTTAGATGAAATTCTCATTTTGGGCTCAGAACATGCCATGGTCTGATGTGGTCATGAGTGTTGGAAGAAGCAGCAGTGACTTTCATTATGGTTTTGTACTTGATGAAATTGGGGAAATCGTGGTATCTCTGCCTGAAAAAGGGGAAGAGAGAAATGGCAATGTTTAATTGGGAATATTATGTAATGCAGAAAAATGTGCTTTATTTCTCAACTTTTCATGTCTTCAAGTGTTTCTCAGTATTAGCTCTACTTCTCTGGGTGTGAGGGTTTTATCTGGAGGGGAGGGGGGCATTTGTTTGGTTTTGATGTTATTTTTTTGATTGGCTGGTTGATTGGTTTTCTTGTCTTTTTTATGTGCAGCACCTGTATTTTAATAATGATAACAGCTTCTTTAAGGCTTTCTTTTCCTGCTTATGACTCAACAAGGCTCATAAAAATTTAGGCTACGAAGAGGTAAAGTTACAACCTCTTTATTTAGAACCCCAGCAGTTACTGTGGCTGAGCAGCATGCTATTGTAAGATGTAGGATGTCATAAGCTATGTCAATTCATATTTAGCAGTTTGAGATAAATCTGGTATGTATGAAGTTATATATCAGGTTTCATTTAACCTTTCAGACATTAAATATTTAGCTCTGGTCTTTCTATTAAAACATGAAGAGGAGTATGTTGGTAAACTCTGCTTAAAAAAGGCCCTGTTCTGTAGGTTTATTTCTCCCTGTGGCTGTCCACAAGGTTTATACATCAGCTTTAAGGGCCAGAATGTCTAAAAACTGGCATATCCAGTTAACTTGGTTCTGTGCTGGGGAGAGAAATATAAATGTTGCATATCTTCCTTACTTCTTCCCATAATCCTAAATTCAGGTTCAACCAACACTTAAAAACCTATTCAGAATCAAATCCCTATACATTTGCTTTCTTCTTGACTTTGTGTGAAATAGAGGAAGCTGAGAGTGTGGAAAGGTTCTAGTCAAGTTGGGCAGGGGAGGAGGCCTGGGGCTGATCTCACTTGTGTCCAGGGGCTGGGGCTTTCCTCAGCATTTTCAACAGTAGAGCTTATTCTGCAGTGTGGGGGGGGCTGTATGAGTTGTTCTGGGTGGGGAGGGTGGTGATGATGCTGATGCTGGCAGGATGACAGCCAGCTGTATCTGCCTTTCTGCTTCTTGCTGTTCAGAGCATGCATGAGTGGTTCCTTGTGTCTGCATCAGAAATACATCAAGTGGCTTCCTTACCGTTTTTTCCCCCATGCTGTTATGCTGAAATGCTTGGTGTTGCGCTTAGGAAAACCTTGCTGTAGAAAATGTGGGTATGTTTGCATGAAAGGCAAACATAAGTAACTAACCATAACTAACCAGAAAACCTTTATCACATCCCTCAGAAGGGGGTTCTGCTGTGTGATTCTCTTCAACAGTAGTATATTACAACTCAAAAAATTTTATTAATACAAATATGTTAAAATACTTTGGAACCATCAACCCTTATATATTTGCTGGAATAGCCAGGTACTATAGCAGTATTCTTGGGGGTGGTGTAACCTGGGAAAAGGGTGCTACAAGGGTACTCTGAACAATTCCTTAAAGCCCTGGGTGTGAGCACATGCTGTGCTTTTGGCATAAGGTCAGTACAAGTGATGAACAGCAAGTACCTATAGACAACACACTCTGGGGCACTTTGGCAGCAGTGAGAGAGTCTTCTGGATTTTCACCCTGAGGTTAGTGGTCTGCACGTTGCTGTCACTATGTCTTCCTGTTTTATATTGTGTACTGCAGCTATTGTGTGTGGTCTTCCCTTCTGTACAGTGCATGTTTCAGGTCGACATTCAGTCATTTGCAGACTTTTACTAGGACTTTGGGAGGAGTTTTTCTAACCCTACAGCTGTGAAATTGAATCTTTTTGTTTTAAAGCCGCTCAAATGCATATAATTTGGTACCAACCAGCAGGACCTAAAGGACCATCTGTGAGTTGGCAGTACTTGTTTGTCTAGCTACCTGTTACCTTGGCGTGCTGAGTACTCTGTTTCCAGCTGGCCACTGGGGATGCTTGTCAGGCAGGCAGGAATGGGAGCAATTCAAACACAGAAATTCCCAGTTTCTAAATTTCTCAATAGGAAAAGATGAAAAAGAAAGCTAAACAGGATAACAGCAGGTGCTATGCAGAAAAAGCATTTTTGCAATTGTATCTGTTTAAGTGAAGACTGAGAATCTTTAGTCTTACTCTTAAAACAAACAAACAAACAAACAAAANCCTTTAGTCTTACTCTTAAAAACAAACAAACAAACAAAAACCCGGATCACCCAGGCCTCAAGAGAACCCTCCAATGCAAAAAACCCTTCCAAATGCAAAAGCAAACAGCATGGATTTAGTTCTTCGCTCATTTCTTTTAGGCAGGAAAGCAGTAAGAGCCTTGCAAGCCTTTTTCTCAGCTGCCAGGTTGCTTCAAGTCAGGCAGAGTTATTCTTTCTCGTGTTGCTTAAATTGCTTTTAACTCTGTAGGGAAAACCTTTTTCTAGGTGAAGGTTTACTGCTGTACCACTGCCAGGGTTTCTCTTGTTGTCAGCCTCCCAGTGATGCCAGGAACGCTGCTCGGCTGCTGCATCAGCCACTGGGCCTCCTCTGCCATGGGGAGCAGAGCCAGCCCAGAGGGCACATCGGAGCATCTCACTTATGGTCCTGCCCTGAATTGCTCTTGCTCCATTGACCATAAAGGGAACAGATTTGGGAGAGGAATTGCCTGGTTGAGAGGTATGCATACAGCCCATTGCCCATTTCTGGTTTCTGTCTTGAGAGTCCTGATAGTCATTCTCGAATGATGACAGTTTTTTATTGAAGCTTGATTCTTTGCCAAGCTCTGAGTATAGTTGCTGATTTTTTTTTTTTTTCCTAGTTCCTGTCAGGATCTAATACATAATTTTTGTATGTAAATTTACTTGCTGGAATAACTCCTCCGAAGTTTTGCTAGAAAGAAGTTTTCTTAAGAGCGAGTAAGATTCAGGAATTCAGGCTGTGAGTTACCTCCGTTGGCTCTAAGGTCCACCATATGGAATCAAATGGAGATTGAGTCTGCTCTGCACATGTACTGAAAGCTTTGCTAACACTGAGACAGAAACTATTAACACTGGAGCACAAGACTTTCTGGGCAAACCCTTGCCCCAAAAGGTGGTTTGGTGTGAGAGTTGGTCCATTTTACCCTTATGAAAAACCATTCCTGCACTCAAATGAGATGGTGCTTTTTGATAATTTGTACCAGCCAGTTTCCCAGGGATCAGATATGCGGTACATGCCTTCCCAGGAGAAGAGGAAAATTAGACTTTTACTCTGGTCTTTCTGACGTGACTGCCCTCAGAGGAAGCAGGGAGCTTCCTGTGTTGCAGAGCCTGCCATGCTATGTGCCAAGCTGCTTATAAAGGGGATTTCTTTTCATTTTGTGTCTGTCCTGTTGCTGCCAAAGAGCTACTCTCTGGCGTTGCCTGCTCCTCTTCTGAGCCTGATGCCCTGCAGCTGGCAGTTTCCGGAGGCGGCTGCTGCCTGTGCCTCCTGCTGACAGATGGGTCGGTGGCAGGCGGTCAGGCAGCCCCAGCCTGCTCTGCTGCCTGCCCTGCCTTTGAGGGGCCACTCAGCTCTACTTTGGCATTCAGCACGCAGCTGGAAAGATCTTTTCTGTGTTTCTAGAGAGTAATAAGGAAAAAGAGGAGAGAGTCACTTTGTGGGCTGTGGCTCTACCTGCCTTCTCCCCACTGAAAAAACAAGGGATCTGTTTTCAGGACAGCTGAATGTCCTTGGCATCTAAATAAGATACCTTATCAGAGGTGGCTGTGGCACATGTCAGCATTCACCCCTTCTACCCTGTCTTGTTGGTAGATAGTGAAATTGTGACTTACACCTGTCAATTCTGCCTTCTTGATATGACAGCCAGCATTACAGTGACCCAGCTATGTCCTGCTGACCTCCTCAGGTCTGTCTGTACTGCTGCTTGCGTATGCATGACAACATTACTTTTAATTTTTCTTTTTTCTTACCTCATTGATAGTACATGAAATGTATTACAACCTCAGTGCTTATTTTCTTCAAGAAGAAAAACAGTAGCACAGTTTGGACAAAGAACCCAAATTCCTATCTGCCCACCTTTTCTTTTCATGAATACTTTGGGGTTAAGTAACATCAGAATTATGCAGGGACCCTCTTATATTTGTTTTTATCAGCTGGTCATTTCAGAATAAAAGTAGCTGTTTTGGAGGGAGCATTTGCTTGCAGATGTGTGTTTGTCTAGTGCTTTTTCAGTAATCCTGTGGTCTCATGGGACAGCAGGAAGTGTGTGTGCAACTGCGAACTTGGCATCTTCCCCTGAACTTGAAGCTCCCGAAGCCCTGTCTCATGCCTGACAAAGTAGGCAGCTTGCTTGTGGCTTTCAGGGGTTTTAATCAAACTGAACAAAACACATGCTGGGGAACAAGGTGATGTTCATGTTCTGTGGATTTCTCACATGTGCCCCAAGTGACTGGATTAGTTTTTCCCTTATGAGGTAATTAGGATTATGTTTCTCAGGCTCACTTCTTTGATAGTCTTGGTGAAATATAAGGAGATTAAATTTCTTGGAAAAATGGGTTTTCCCAGGAAGGGGTGTTTCTTTTCCATTTTGATTCGTAAGACTTTCATTAAAGATGTGTTAGCAAATAGCCCAGTTTTCTCAATCTTATGTTTATTGTTCCATGTTCTCTTGATTTTTGTAGCTGCCTGGTATTTTGGCTGCTCTGAACTGCACGAGTAGGAAGGCCATACTGCACTGCTTATATTCACAGAAAATGAATGAACACCTCTGGACAGCTGCAAAACAAATACTGGTTAGAGACACTTGGTTCTCTGCTTTCAGCTCTGGAAAATTCCAGCCTAGATTTTTTTTTTTCTTTTAATTCTTTTTTTCTTTTCTGTTAGGTACTGCGTTTCTTTAAGTGTACTTTCTCTCTGATCATGTCCTGAAACCTTAATACTGTACCCTTTTGCAGCTGAATCACATGCACAGTAGGAAAAATTTTAGTGTCTCTTGCCTGGGGACAACTGTGCAGGTAGAAAGCAGATAGTTGACAGGCAGGATCTGTGGGAGCATTCCTTGCTAGCAAGTGAGGTAAAAGCATAAAAACTTATTCTGTTTTCTAAAGGGAAACCACTTTGTGATCCCTACTAACCAAGAAGAAAGAGTAGTACTTATATCAACCCCTTGCAACATGGATTTGCATATTTGGAAAAGTAAGCAGGTAATAATGTAGTGATAAATAACTCCAGCATCCTTAGGAAGCAGTTATTTGTAGGAAAGTTGTGAATACATGGCACATTCAGTGTACAGGTGTAGTGCAAGTAAGTGCAGAATTGACCTATGCTATACTGAATGATCAAAAGAAGCTATGAAGGTGATAGGTTTTTTTTGTAAAAAAATAAACAGGTATTTTACAGACATTAATTAGGTTATTCCTAGTAGATAATTTCTGATTGATTTTCATCTTCCCACTTAAAAAGAGTGGACAAGCATGAAGTGATTTACAAATGGGCTGTGTAAGAAAATGGCCTTTGCTGGATCAGATCAAAGGTTCATCTAGGCCAGTCCCCCAATCCTTCTGCTTCTCTTTGCAACAGATAGTTTAAATTGTTGAAGTGAAGAACATGAAGAAGAGTGACAGTATTTCACCATAGTGTTCTCTATCATCTGGATGTTTTGTGCCTCAGGGACTCAAAGGTGGTGTCTTTATGGTGGTGTCTTTGCAGTTTGTCATCCTCTGTAGATTTTCCTTTTGGGAACCTGCTCATCTACATTGGAGGTACCCTTCAAACTTTTAGTGTATAGAAAATGTCACAAGCATGAGTTCAAACAATTCAACTGCATCTGGGTGAGGAAAAGATGGTTTGTTTTTGTTTGATTTGGTGGGTTTTGGTTTTGTTTTTTGGGGGGAGTGGTTTATTAGTTGATTGGCTGTGGTTTGTTGTGTTTTGTGTGTGGTTTGATTTGGTTTGGCTTGGTTTTTTTCTTATTTTGTACTTGAAACTTTTATTTTATTACCTGTAGCTGTATTGGAAAAGGAGTTCGCTGTTCACCTTTAGCCTTCTGCTGAAAGCTCAATAGCTATTTCTCTCAGTTTGTCTCCCACACTCTCACCAGATCATCTCTTTAAGGAGTGGAAATCCCCATAAAGAATGGGAAATGCCTGTAAAGTACTTAGGAATGGCCTGGGTGTCCAGTGCGATAGGCTCCAGTGCAAACTGGATTGTCTTTGCTGTGTCATGCTTCCTTAAAATACATCAACAGTTACCTGCTGTGACAAAGTTGACTAATGGCTAAACTGGAAGAGCTAGAGCATTATGTATAATGTTCAAGATTCAGAGTCTCACTTGTAATTGCTATTGAAAATGTGGGTACACAATTTCTTTAAACAGTAGTTTAATAATTCTTTCTTCTTTGTGTTCCTTTTAAAATAATCCCAAGGATCATTTTGCCCTGGAGCAGCTAAAAAGCAGCCTTGCTACAGAACTGTATCATCTGAGCAGCTTCTGAGTGATAAAAGTCAGTTCAAGGCCATCATTATATGGGGACTTGTAGGATTTTAAAACACCACCAAAATACCCACAAAACCCTCAACAAAACAATCCAATACTAGAAAAACCCTCACCAAATATTGTAACACTCCTGTGCATTGAATTGCATCTGTCTCTTCTGTTACCCAGTAAGTATTGGGTGTTCCTTTGTCATTTCAGTTTCAGCTGAAACTCTTACCTCCTTTGTTCATTCTGTTCAAATGTTTCTCCCTTTCCATATAACATTTTTGTTCACATTCTTTATTCTCGTGGTGATCAGCACAGGGGCCTGTTCATCAGATCGGTTCACTAGACCCTCTATTACAATTTTATAAGTATAAATTGGATATAATTTTAGCTCCGGACTTTCTGAGGAGTTAAGGAAGATCTGAGCTTGCCCTAATACACCTCTTCTGATGTGCATATGAAGGTGTACCCTGATGCATGTTCAGCTGTATTGAAGGAGCCAGAACTAAACCTTGCGTTCATTGTTCCAGGATGGGCTTGTCTTAACTTGAATGTGATTAATCACCACACATCTGTTCTTCATTCTAATCAAAATGTAACTAATACCTCTTTTTGCTTGGTCATCACTGATTTTTCATGAATCCATAACAGACTCAAGAAAAAGGTTTGCTGTGTCTGGCTGAAATTTGAGATCGTTTAAGTAAAATTACTTGAATATCACCAGTAAATTTCAATTAATGTTGTTTAGTAAGAATAATGACTATAATTTGACAGAAAACAGGTCTTTGCTTTATGAGCTCATTACCTTATCAGAAATAACACCACTTCTCTGTCACTGCAGTTTCCCCTCTACTTGTTGAACTGTCAAAGATACGGTGTTTGTATGGGTGTCTTTGTTTTCTCCTTCATGGTGGTACTTTCATAAGGCTTGAATGCAGGAATTTTCTGCAGACATTTGCTGAGGCGGTTTTCCTGTTTGGAAAGGCCCAGCAATTCCTTGAGCCTATTGATGACTTTTAACAATTAGGGTTTAAGAAGGGTCAGTGTGGTGTCCCAGCCACTAATGTCATGGGAAGCAAAATGAAATACAGTAATAGCTTTCTACCTCCTGGTCAGTTTGGTGGTTTGGGGGAGCTGGAGGACCCTGTGGGTATTGAGGATTAGCTAAATTCAGGTTGTGGTTTCCAAGGGGGACTTTGCTACCTCCTGCCTCTCCACCACATTTTGCCATGCTCTCAGTCCCATGGGTGCCTCTGCTAGACTATGCTCCTTGCTGGATCCACCAGAATTTAGTGGGATTACTGGGAATAATCACAATCTGTGTCCTGGCACAGGAGGGGGATGGACTCCAAGCACAGAGTGCTAAAAGATGTTTTATACCTTCCTCAATTTTAGCAAAAAAAGATGAGCATCCTGTTGAAAAAAAAAAATTAAAAATAGAATGTTTTTCAGGTAGGTGATAAATTTCAGAGGATAAAGAAAAAGCAATCTGAATCACCTGTGCAAACTGGGAATGCATTACCCAAAGCAGTGAAAATATTCTGTTGAAGAAACTTCTTCCTTGTCCTGCTTTATATCTGTTTTAAATCTCCTGATCTCCTTGTCCTCCTGTAATTTTCACTCCCTGAACAAAATTTTCCCATTTCAAGCCAGAAACAGTTGCATTGATTTCTACTGAAGCTCTGGGAACTTAGCTCATCTTGAAATCAGTCCCTTTATTTGTCAAATACCCATATTTTGAAGACTTTTTTTTTTCCTCTTTCTGCTTTCCAGTGTCTTAGAGCTGTGCACTTCAGTCACTGGTACATGTTCACCAGCAGGAAATGTGCTGATGAATTCTATTTTATTACTTGGTTGCTCAGTCATTGTGAATTCCATTTGATACGGGCTGAAAATCCTAAAGCTTCACAGTCTGTTTGCATGTGTAAATCTGACCCACAGTGGCAAAGTACGAGGATTCTGGGGGCAATTACTGCTGAGCAGGGAGGGCAGCTGATACACTCTGTGTCTAGAGGAGATCAGTTTACCATGGAAACTCACAAAATGTCTCTGCAAATCTGCTACGTCTACCAGAAATATAAAGTGACTCATGAGGTATAAGCATTGCTTTCCACAAGGAAAAAAAGAATCCTCTGCAGCTTTAGTTTTTATGCACAAGGGTGTTTATGGATGTTAATTTGAAAATTTGTGCATGCTTTCAAAACTGTATGCTGTAAAGAATGTGCTCTGGGAAATCAGTGCTATTTTGTGCTGTTCTGTATTAAAGTTGGTTTACTACATCACATCTAGTAAAAATCACTTTAGACAAGTATTTATTTTCTGCTAGTCTGTATGAAAGGTTTTAAGACTGGCAAGGGCATCCTCTGAGAGCAGTCCTCTGCTATCCCGTATTTTATAATCTCCTCTATAAAATTCCTACTTAATATACATAGATATCACAACAACCACTCTTTTTGCTTTCAGTTACATTTACAAATTTTTAAGTTCACCCTGTAGATCTGGGATAAAATTGAATTTCTGCTAGGCCTGCAGCCCAAGATTTAATTGCTGCTGATCTGACTTGGCATCCAAAGTTTGGGAACAGCTGAGTGTGCTGAATCAGATCTTCAGCCTGTGCAAACTTATTCTTTTGCAAGTCAGCTGAGAAGCTGGTACAGCCTGTATGTAATTTCTGTCATGTATAGATGTGAAATACTTATGTTGATCTTTGTTGTTGCTCTCTAGATTTTGGGTTCAAAGCAGCAAGGAGCTTCCAAGGTGGAATCCGAGAGTGGAATAAAATTAAGATAAACACAGTTGGGGTAGAGATCAGCAGTCAAAGATTAATTAAGGTCTCATGCTCAAATTTCAGATTGAACATTTCTGTTCAGCAGCAGTTCTCCTTTAGGGATTCTGTAGAATTAGTTTTATGCTGAGTATATTTTCATTGCATTGATTTTAATCAACAGAGTGTTGTATGTGGCATGTGTCAATGAATATTGACAACTGAGAAGTACTGAACAAACGTCTGGAGTGGTGGAAAGGAAGAGACTACAGGTTTGTCCATGAGTCTTGAATTTCTGAATCCAAGCAATTTATCTTGAGCAAATTATGGCATAGATTGGTTCTGGATGCTGCTGTGTTGCATACCCTGCAGATTTCTAAAGGAGCAGCTGTGAAGGCACTTAAATTCACTGAAGACTTTCTGTGGGATTACAGTAGGTTATTTGGCACCAAAAAGGAAATTTGAGGATATAGAAATACTGTCGAGGCTACTAAGCTAACTCAAGGGGATAAGAACCATCCAACTCACCCTTCCCTCCCTTCCTGAGGGAATGCCAGCTTCTGAGGATGAGGAATGTCTAAGTGGTGTATATATATGTTACAGTGGTCTTGGTCACCTTCATATCCAAATGAAACACTTGAATTTCCTCATTGCTTTAGGAAAAAAATGATGGCTTTACTGAGGAAGCTTTCAGTGCTGCTGTGAACAGATACCTGGGTTTAAATGAAGATGTGTTAATTCAATACTTGCTCACTCCTAGAGGACAGGTCAGTTGAGCAGAGGTAAAATACTGCTGCAACAGACAGACAACTGCTTGGGAAAGAGATTGAAACAGAGTAAGGTAATTAGGGCAGGAGACAAATGTATTGTATGACAGTAAGTACATGACTAGGGCTAGATTCAACAGAACCTTCCTGGAGGTCTTTGGCTGTAACACCAAAAGGAAGGAGTATAAAGTGGAAACAAAGCATTATTTCTATTATGATTTCTTTTATATGCTTACATGCAAGGTACTTTCCAAAAATTAGAAAAGGATAATCTCTGCTTCAAAGCATTCATTTTTTGACTACAGAAACGTAGGAAGGTATATATAGTTTAAATGCCTAATTGCCCATCCAGAAAATACTTAAAACAGTTAAGGTTTAGAGTTAAACTTTCAAAAGTTAGGAAATGCAAAATTACAGTAGACTTCAAAGCTTTTATTATGGTATATTTCAGAACTTTTTATCTGTATGTCTTTTCTTGGCCGTGTAGAAAGGGAAAAGGCTGAGTGGGGATAATTGCTTATGGAGTTTAGCTTCTGCTACTTCAGACAACTGTGTGCATTAGATGTTGGTTGAGAAGGACCTATGCAGCAAATACCATAGGTCATGGCACACTTCTCACCATCCTACAGGCAATTAAAGGGCAGAGTGAAGTACTGACGGATGTAATCACAGCCTAGAAGTGATGGTGGGCAGTGTATTTCCAAGATGTGATCTGTTCCTTAATTAAGCATGGCATAGAAGTCTTAGAGTTGTGCTCAGCTTGCAGAAAGGCTCTTGTCAAATTCTGCAGTGTGGCATCCAGGGCTGAGTGCAAGGTTTCTAGGGAGATTTAGGTGAAGCTATGTCATGGACTTCCTGGCACAGCTGGAACCGCTCTAGTGGATGGCATGGGAAGGTTAAGGTTGTCTTTGGGAACTCATATTTTACCAGTGGTTTTCTCAGTTATTTGCAGGCATTAAAAGTATGTTGACATTGACAAATTCAGATTTAACTTCAGGTGCTAGAGAGAATATATGATAGAAACCACCAATTTTTTCTGTTTTGGTAGCTAACTTTTCTGGCTACTGGTAGAGGAGAAAAGGAACAAAGTAAAGCTTCTTTCTTCCATGACTGAACCATTTTTCCCTTTCTAATCTTTCCCTGACTGCCTCTTTGCCTCCCAGGAGGGAGAGAAGAGGGGACAAACAGCAGACCAGATGGCTAAAGTTTGGCTAAAAAAAATAAACGGTGAAGAGTAGGGTCTTACACAAGCAAGCATTAGGTGATATTAACAAGAGGCAAAGCTTACCATTCTGACCTGTAGCTAACCTACTGATGATGATATTCTGTGACAGAAGTGTCACTCAGAGGGTGCTAAGAACAACTGATAAAATGCTGCTTCTTCCATCCACATGTAGGGCTAGGGAGAAAATTCTCATAACATAACATTTTAACAAGGATAATTTTAACTTTCTTACATTTTTGTAACTGAAAAGATGGCTGGCACAGTGCGCTGTTGAACCCTTCCCCTCCTGTCCTTTATTTTCAGGACAGTAGTTACCAAAAGCTGTAAATGATCCCACTGAGTATAAAGACTGTGCAAGAAAAGCTTTAGCACGAGCTTAGACATTTGAGGTTTTCCTGAGTCGACGTGCAAGACCATATCCAACTGAATATCTTTCCAAGAGGAGGATATTGCCAAGGACTTCTTGTGGAGGTAAACCTCGTGTGACTGCCAGTACCTCCAGCAGGCCGTTTATTATTGCAGGAAAAGTACCACGTCAAAACATAAGTCCCTGAGTTGCCAAGCATTGGATTGTGGACTTTCTTTTTCTGTTTGCAGCTTTAGGTGGCCATTGCATAGGTTATGTGTTATCTCAGAGGTTCAATTCAGGTTAACCTTGTTTATTTTCTTTACCTTCTCTATTCCCTATCAGTTCCCACTGTTAGATTCACAATCTACAGGAGTACAGAAATATAATTCTTCTTTGTACTGATACAAAAAACTGCCAGTCAAAATACTCTACAGTTCAATCAAAATGGATGAATAAATAAACAAATAAATTCTCTCTGGTATAGCAAAAGAGCCAGGAGTGGAGATACAGTATATTTAAAATATAATTTGTGTGTTCCTTCATGAGCTTTTATGGACATGGCTACAACATTGGGAAGGTGAGATGCTGTATTATTACTTGAAATAAAAATCAGTGAACTTGTGTATGTGATCCTAGAATTAAATGTAAATGGATAATACTGCTAAGGATTTTGCAATCTAAATTTTATCTAGTTGTATCACTTTAATATTTTTTGTCACATTATGACTTTATGTATTCAGATATTATTAGCAGCTCGCTGAATCATTGTATCTCATTTTATCTCTTCATGATTACCCCTTTTCAGGAGATGTACACAGCTGTGTGTATTCTATTTTAATTGAAATGCCTTATAAAACCTTTCAAAGAAACAGTTTCTGTGGAAGTCTTTAATAAGAGGCTGAGAGAAATGCGAAACAGTGTGTTGTAAACTGATGGTTACAGGCATTACAAGGACCATGTACTCCTCCAAAGCTTGATTTTCACCATTAAGGCCAACTTTTTATAGCTGTCCTGCCAATTCTGTGTTCTGCAGCCCCCTGTAGACTGGCTCCTTGCTTTTGCCATGGGCTGCATTTCTATGGAAAATGCTCTGGAAGAGCAGTCACCCTCCAGTGGCTGGGGTGAGTAAAGATTTTTAAAGAGCTGGACTGGAGCTTTGAAACCTTCCTGTGACCAGAGTGGCAACCTGTAGGGGGCTGCTTTTGTGTTTGGCAGGTAGTGTGTGTCCTTCTGTGTTCTGAGCTGCCACTTGCTCCTTCTCCTTTGAGTCTGTATCCCAGAGGCAGTGTGTGTTACACCACCTTACTCAGTGTCCTCTTGCACCACCTCGACAGCACAAGTACAGTCAGTCTGGCTGGCATGCAAGTTTCTGCTCTTGTCTCCAAGCAGTTATGTTTCCCTGCCCGTGTTATTTCTGTCTTAACAGCTTTAAAAAAAAAAAAAAAAAATTCAAGCTCCACAGGAGAGGGGATCCCCAAGCTCTATTTATAAAAGCTTCTTACTCAACTTCACATTACTCTGCAGCAACTGCATGGTGAAGCTGCTATGCTAAACATACTTTGACTATGGTATTATAAATTCATTTCCTTGGGCTGTAGGGTACAGTGGTATTGGATCATGTTTTGGGGATCAGATAGAAAATACAAAGTCATTCAGGTAGTGTTTTTGTTTATCCACCTCCAGGAAGGATTGTAGTATTTAAAGAGATCACCTGTTAAAAAGAGAGACCTGTAAGTGGGTGTACATACCTGGTTTGTGTACATCCATGTTCAGCATTATGGGAGGTACTGTACTGTTTGCAGAAAGGGACAGCAATGAAAGAAATTAGTAAGTGGGGACATCAGTTAAATGTCAGTAGTTGAAGGAGAAAGGGTCCTTGCCTCTTTTTTTGTTCTCTAAAAGCAAAGGACACTTGAGGTTTTTCTCTTGAGATGAGCAGGATCAGCTTCCTAGTAGGTTCTTGTAGAAGAAAGAGAAAGGCAGCAACATTACTGTTTGATTTTACTGCTCTGTTTTTTAGGTTATTTATATTTAAAAGCTTAATGCATATAAATTTAAAAACTCCATTTTTTTTACTGTAAGAAAGTCTGAAAGCTAAAACTAAAGAATAAGTAGCTTCTAGGTTCTAAAATTTGTGTTGCTATTTATCAACTCTGATTATCTTGTACATCATATTTTATAAAATCTGTTTATTTATTTCATAACTTTGACAAACTTTATGATAGATCACTAGACCCTTATACCAGATGAAGATTTATCTTAATTTTCTAAAATAGTTTGGGTTTTTTTATAGACACCAAAGAGCTTGTTGCTCATTCAAAATCAAAGAGTTTCTGAATTTGCAGTGGCTATATACTGGTGTACCCAGTAATGCTGCAGTTCTGTAAATATTCAACAGGTAAATTCTCTAAAAGTTTGTAGTAATACTTCTTTTTGTCGATCCACACATCAGGCACCCTAATTGTCTGCTAATTATATTACTGAAGTTCGAGAGAGTCCTGTTACAGCTAAATTGGTTCTTCCCTTACTAGCTTTTCAGACTGGTGAAATACATTCCAAATTAGAGTGAGCAGAAATAGTTAAATTAATATTATGAATTTTTTACTGTTGAAACCCTTTTACTTTCTTAGAGTTTAGATAGCAAATATAGGTAATCAGATTTTGTTCCTTGCTGAAGCAGTTAGATAGGTACCAGTGGGCTGATGTGTCTGTCAAAGTCAGATCTTTGTGTAAACACAGTCAGGTTAAGATGGAAGGAAGTTCAATTACAGTTAAAGTTGGATGCAGCAGTGTTGTTGTCTTATATATTCTTTTCTAATAGGCTTGTTCTTCGTAACCACTCACAAACCTATACATAGAACAGCTGCCATGAGGGTTAACAGATTGTATAGGTAGTCAGCATACAAAAGGGAATTGGTTTCTTCCTTAGTATTAACAGTCCCTGAAACCCACCAGGTATGACTGCTCTCAAATCTCAAAAAGATGTGGAATATCCCATAAGAGAGCTTGTATTTAGCCGTCATATCTAAAATAATTGAGTAAAGATAGAACAATATTTAAAACCCAGCATCAACATCTGTTCTTGCCTTCCTGAGCTGAAGTCAGCACTGCCCTGTGGTGTCCAATGCTTCATTTTCAGGAGCAGAACTCTGCCCAAAATTCAGTTTTGAATGTAATTTCATCCTTTGAGGCAAAGAGACCTTCAAGTGTTGCCAGTGATGGATGAAAACAGACTGTGTGGTGGCTGAGACTGTGTATTGGCTATTGGGACTTGTGGGGACAAGTCTGCATCCCTAAATCTTCCTCTGCCCTATGGCTCAGGCCATGTGCTGGAGGTGTGCAGGCTGAAATCTGTCTGTGGGAGTGAAGTGAGATCAGAGGGTCTGAAAGGTTTTTTTCAAGTAGGAAGCAGAGATGATTCCTGTTTTCTGATGTACAGTGGGATAGTGACAGGGAAAGTTCTCACTCCTGGTGGGCTGACAAGCACTTGTCTACCAGTATCTTCTAGCTGAGCACAAGGGAAGTGCGTGGACAGCCCTTAACAACAGGAGGTTTTTTTCACTGAGTTTTCTTGCTTTAAGTCAAGATGTTGGGCTGTGTCCTTCAGTTGTTAATTCTGTATTGAAGAGTTGAGAATATTTATTTCCTGTAGTCTCAGTGTTGCACTTAGTTACATTGCTTATTCTAGAATACATGTTTTGATTTTTGTCTTTACATTGGTAAGTAATAAAATGTAGCTTAAATTTTAAGCTATTACTGAATGCTAGAGTTTTGTCAGAGGGGTAGCATTGGCATTACAGCTCTCAGTAATATATAGTACAAAATTGACCTTGCTGAGATGTGTTCTCTTTGTTGCAGAGACTGATGTCTCTTGGATTAAGTCTCCTCTGGTTGCACTGATGAAAATGGGAACAGGCATAGCATTCTGTGGTATGGGGAAACATGTTGTCTGTGCTGCTTTACTTCTGAGTCCTAGAGAGGTTTGGGCAAAAAAGGCATCTGTAGGCTTTCTGCAGTGAAAGTTTGTAATCCTCTGTTGTTTAAAGATTAATGAGGTTGTGCACATCATTGAAACATTTGTGTTGAAACACAAATACTACTATCCTTGATCATTATTTGTAATGACTATTTCATCAGCTGCTAATTTTAGTATGTAGAGAACTGTCATATTCATAAAATGATAGCAGAACTTGGACAGTGGATTTTTTTTCTGCATGCTGCAGAAGAATTAGTTTTGTCATGTAACTGGTGTGAGAGTAGATTCTTTCATTGATTCTGATGGTACTAGCAGTTTGTTAGATTTATTTACAATGTAAATTCATGGTTTTGTAAACTTTGAGGCAAAGTTTGGCCTACTATATTTTGAGATCTACCAATAATTCTGGAGAGTATCTAAGCAGACTTTATTTACAGTATGGATGTGACATACCTTAAGATGTTCTTTTAAAAAGCTGGATTTTTTTTAGTCCTGACTCCTATGTGATCATAAATAGATCTCTAGAATCAAGATTCTAGTTACATGCAAATCAATGAGTAGTTTGGTGAGGTGTGATCAAATGTGGACACTGAGATGGCTGGTGTTGTGGGCCTCTAATTCTATACTATATATCCAACTCAGAGTCTTCAAATTGCATTTAGTTGGCCCTGGACTCTCTCACCATAGTGTATGTGTCACTCACAGCTGCATAAAAGACTGTTCATTGATTTGGAGTTTCACTTTGTCCTTAGGAGTTAGAACATATTTGTTGTGTGTTTGGATTATGACTTCTGGTTTAATTTATCTCCAAAAGAAGGAATATGTTAGCATACACCAACACTGCTCTGTAAACCAAAGCAACAAATGATTAGTGGGAGCAAGCTGGGGATTTTTTCTTTCAAAACAACTCCAGCTGCTATCAAAAGCAAATTTAGCTGTCAAGAGAGGTTCCAGAAATTCAACTGATGGAAATGCTTTGCTGTAGTTTTCAATCTAGCCTGTCACATCTAGCAGTGTCGCTTGTACAACAAATTAAAAAGAAATCCTGTTCAACAAAGTACTGGCATTGACGTCTTTCCTTCTGGGGGTATGGTAATGATTTACCATTGGCTAGAAAATGTTCTGACGCTGTTTTCAAGGTGGTACCATTGGCTCAATGAAATAGAGAAGTTTTGCTCATTTACATTTCTGGCTACAGCTGTTGTCAGGCTCTGGGCCAGAGGGAGATCCTGCACCTTTCCATGTCAGGCTATTATTTCTAGTGACTGGGGCGGTGGGTTGTGTTTGCTGGTTAGGCAGCATGACTGGAAATACAAGTACATGAACTGGAGTGTTATTTCAGAACTGGTGTTTCCCAAATGTAAAATGCACTGTGTAAAAGCAACCTGGGTATAAGTGTATAGGCGCTCACCCTCCACAAGCAGATTTTCAACCCCTTTTTTTTGTTAAATTTTCATGTATTCAATGGTGTGTATATATATATAACTGTATATTTTTTTTTGTATTAACATGAGAGTTACAGCAAAAGTCTCTCAAAATAGCACACTAAATTTATTTCATATTTTTCTATTTTTACATCAACTTCATTATTAAAGCATTAAAAAATTGGAGCAAGATGCAAGATACTTGTTTTCAGTTTAACGTCAGAGGACAGAAGTGGATGTTGGTTAATTATAGTGAACATGCCCAAAAGTTTCTATGTTCCAAATGAACTAGTTGTCATCATTTTACTACATAATTACCCAGAGAGATCGCAAGTGGTCTGTGTTGTGAGTCTAATCCCCAGGGTGCTGGTGTATATAAATAGCCCTAAGCATATGAACAGACTTTACCAGTTGTGCTCCGTGCACTCTTGTGCTGCAATTGCTGTTCGGACGAGGGTCTCAGTGGAGCTGACGTGCCACCAAACTGCAATAATTTTGCACCTTGCAAGAGAGAATTGTTGCTTCGTAGTATTGAAAAATGCCTAAACCAGAATGGTGTGTAGCATGCTACTTCTTAAAAGAAGAATGCAGTCTTCATAGTTCTCAGTTTTCTTCCTTCTTTTGATAGTAATTTGTTTGTGTTTATTAAATATTTCCAATATGTGCATGAGAATGCTTACTGTACTACCCATTCAACTCTTAATTATGCTGTGGTTCTTTGTCTTGAGAAACTTGAGAGAATAAAGGGTTTGTTACTTCATGGAATTTCTCTTTACACAGTGTGCAGTAATACAAACAGAGGTTTGGAGCTTTATTAAGTTAAGCACTCCTGTAATTTTAAATAAGTATGTGTAATGTGGAGTTGGAGTCTGTCATATGGGAAAAACGTGTACCAGCTATTTCGCAACTATTGTCTTTTATTCTGAAAAATACCACCATGTTGCATCTCTTCAATATCCTGATTTTTAGGTTGTGTGGTTTGCACTATCTATAAATGTGCAATTGTAAATTGTATTGAAATTAGTTAGATGTTGTAGCTAAAAGGACTGTGCCCCTAAATTCTGGACCTGCTTTGTTCTTGCACACTTCAATTTTAATTTTACTGGGATG